>JAKSZT010053883.1:46318846-46349973 GCA_026826555.1 Tolypeutes matacus
AAGGAAAGGAAAGAGAGAAAGAAAGAAAAAGAGAGAGAATGATATAGCAAAATGTTAAAAGTTGGTGGATCTGGGTATCTGGGTGGAGGTATATTGGAGCTCTCTATATGAATTTCATGTTATTTTTGCAACTGTCTTGTAAATTTAAAATAATAAAAGTTAAAAGAAAAGAGAGAAAAATAGAAAAGTACCTTAAGTAGTGTGGATGAATGGAATTGATGCAAACAATGCTAGGCTGCTTAACCTATGGAAATTATAATAGTAAAATAATAATAATAATAGCAAACAGTAGCTTAATGTTTACTATATGTTAGGCCCAGTTTTAAACACTGTACATGTATTAATTCATTTAATCTTTCTAACAAACATATGACATGGGAGCTGTTATTATCCCTTTTTACCATTGAATAAATAGGCACAGAAAGGCTTGCTAATTGCCCAAAGAATGAATGAACGGTTTAAAGACTTCTCAAATTATTGATAAAGATGTGAAATAGATACATGAGTTGGTGAGGCAAGTGGGTGATATTGACGGCCATTAAAAATAGTTGAAAGAACTGATAAAATCAGGTATAGGAAGAGCAACGAGTTGGATATTCATTAATTTGCCAAAGTGTTCCAAGCAGTGAAATACTTAAATGATTTAATTTCTGAGTACTCTCTGAATTCTATTTTTTTATTTACTATATATTTTATGCATTTATACACTACAGGATTATGTATATAAAAAAAACATGTATCCAATATTTAAAGGTGGACAAGTCATTTTAAAGTGTAATTTTGATTACATTCTTTTACTACATTCTATTTTAATTTAGACCTAACTAAATTATAATTATTTCCTCTCTTTATCCACCATTCAGATAAGAATCCACCAGTATCTTTACCCATTTCTCCTTAAAAGAGTTTTCATTTAATTTGTTAATTCTTTTTTGTGAGACATTTAATTCCTGAGATATTTATTTTCTAAAGAGAAATGCCAATATTTGTTGATTAAAGTAATTGCAATACTGTTTAAAGTGCTCACCAATTGGAACTAGAAATATGTGTTAATTTTCAGATGCTCATTGACATGATTTTTGGTATAACTTTGGAGGGATGTAGAGATAACTTCACTCAGGTAAATAAATAACCATGAGCAAATTAAAAAGTTCAATATCTTTTCACTGTTTTCACACTGAAAGAATGTGAGACATTATAGCAATACCTAAAAGACTTAGAGGTAATATTCATAATGATGGTGCCCAAGCAAATAAACTCCTACAAAGGAAAGCACTGTTTTATTATTGTTGTCATTGTTGTCACCAAGAGAAAAAGTACAACACATTATATATTCACTGAAAATTATTATTACACAAAAACATAACTCATAAATAAAGACTTGAAGGGAATGGAAAGAAAAAGGAAAATAATTGCTGGGTGAGAGTTCGGAAATGGTTAACAAAAGTTAGTTTATTTAATTAGAAATAAACATCAGTAAAGCTCTATTTATTAGAAGACAAGTTAAATACCAATCTTGTTGCCATGTTAAAGAGGAACATTATTTTCAAAGCTTTTAAGAATATTGCAAATAACAGAAAGCAAAATCTTAAAAAATATCAAAGCATTCTTTTAATTTAAAAAAAAAATTGTCTATCTTCCTCAGAGGTTGGAAGAAAACAAAGGACTTAGATGAAAGCATTCTTTGATTTGCCCAAAAAGGATTTAGGCATTTTTAAATGCCATATTTTTTTTATAACCTTCTGATTTATTTAGTCTTATATTTCTGGCATAGTTGAAATTTTTCAAAGCCACTCTTCACAAGAGGTATTTGTCTACATTAATAGAATAAAGGAACATGTGTAAAAGAACTGCAACACTGATTTTCTGTTTTGAATATTTTTAACAAGGCTAATAATGCTTTTTTCCTTTATTCAACAACTTTTAGAGAAAAATTTTGCAATTTTTCAGTTTTCAAAGATTTGAAATTGTGACATGGATGGAAAGTTTGAATTCTGTATAAAACAATATTTTCAGAACTCTAGGCAAAGGCCTGCTGCTGGGACCCAGGGAAGATGGGGACAGTGAAGGTATCAAACAAGGACAGGAGTCATCGGCTGTTGAGTCTCCTAAAATCTTTATTGATCTAGAAAGGCTATCACTGTCCTTAGTTACAAAAGCTGAAGGAGATGCCCCTTTAATTTTGGCATTCTCCTTTGCCTCATGTTTGCCTTGTATAGAACTTCCAAGACTATCCCTGCTGTGTATGTTGGGAGGTGGGTAGAATGATGTTACCTGGGGGTTGGGAAATGAGAGAGACTTGAGTTGTTAAGGACTCAGAGGGGAATGGAATTGTTTCCTGCCCAGGAAAAGGAAGGGGGCTGCCAGCAAAGGTTGGAGAACAGCCTCAGAGAAAATCTGAATGGCAAAGCTCTTAGCCTGCAGGCTCTGTCACATTGACCAGGCTCTTTTGCAGAGAACACACTCCAGCCAGGCATTGAACTAAATGGTCTGCCAAGGGTTCCATCTGCTGGCCAACCAAGGAAGTGGATGTGAGGAAATTGAAAATAAATAAGGGAGCCAATGTAGCTCCAGCACACCACATACAAGATCCCAACATCCTGGGTTCAGTCCCTGGCCCCAGTAACTAAAAGAGGCATTTTCTGGGCTTTACAGCCTCCCTCGCCAAAGTCCTTGGAAGCAAGTCTGCAATCCATTACTGGATCCAGGGCCAAGATTTGAGCAACTAACAGGGATAATCCTAAAGACCTAGAATAGGTTGAACCAAGACTCAAAGAACGGCAATAACACAGTCTCCTGCCACAAAATTCTTACAAAAGATAGAGAAATTGAGCATCAAGGTAAGTTCACCATCATAATCAGATGCCTAGACATCAGAAAAATTTATAAGCCATACCAAGAAAATAGAAGAAATGGCCCAAGCAAAGGAATATATCAAAGCCCCAGATGAGACACAAGATTTGAGATAACTAATCAATGAGAGTCATACAAATTTCCAAAATCAAAAATAATGAGCTGAAAGACAATATGGCTAAAGAGATAAAGGACATCGAGAAGATGCTGAGCAAGTGCAAAGAAGAATTTGAAAACATGAAGAGAAAAATAACAGAGTTCATGGGAATGAAAAGCATGACAGGTGAGATCAAAAACACATTAGAGATATACAACAGCAGACTCAAAATGATAGAAGAAAGGATAACTGATACAGAAGACAGAACAACTGAAATTGAAGAGAGAGAAAAAAAGAGATAGAAGAATGGGAAATATCAAACAGGGGCTCGGGGAGTTGAAAGCTATCATGAAACACAACAACATTTGTGACATGGGAGTTCCAGAAGGAGAAGAGGAGGGAAAGGGGGCAGAAGAGTATTTGAGGAAATAAGGATTGAAAATTTCCCAACTCTAGTGATAGAAATGAATTTACATGTCCAATAAGCACATTGTACCCCAATCAGAATAAATCCAAATATATCTACGCCAAGATGCATCCTACACAGAATGTCAAACACCAAAGATAAACAGAAAATTCTGAGAGCAGCAAGGGAGACGCAAACCATCACATACAAGGGATGCCCAGTAAGACTTAGTGTAGATTTCTCATCAGAAACCACGGAGGTGAGAAGACAGTGGTATGATATAATTACACTACTGGAAAAAAAAAATGTCAGCCAAGAATTCTTTGTCTGGCAAAATTGTCCTTCAAATATGAAGGTGTTTTAAAAATTCACAAATAACCAGAAACTAAGAGAGTGCATAAAAAAGAATCTGCCTTACCAAGATGTATTAAAGGGAGTGTAGAAGGGAATATTATCAGAAAGGATAACCAAAAGAGTAAAAAGACAGAAAAAAAATAAGATATATGACATATGAAAACCAAAGAAAATGGTGGAAGTAAATAATACATTTACAGCAATATCATTGAATGTGATCGGATTAAACTGTCCAATCAAAAGATATAGGCTGATAGAATGGATTAAAAAACATGAGCCATCCATATGCTGCTTTCAAGAAACTCACCTTAGACCCAGGGGTACAAACTGGCTGAAAGTGAAATGTTGGGAAAAGATACTCCATGCAAACAGTAAACAAAAAAAAAAAAAAAAAAAAAAAAAAAAAACAGAGGTAGCTCTACTAATGTCAAATGAAACAGACTTTAAATGCAAAAAGTCTGTTTATAAGGTACAAAAGACCAGTATATATTAATAAAAGGGACAATTCTCCAGAAAGCAATAACAGTCATAAATGTCTATGCACCTAACCAGAGTGCCCCAAAATGCATGAGGCAAACTCTGGAAAACTGAAGGGTCAAATAGACATCTCTACAATAACAGTTGAACTACAACACACCACTCACATCATTAGATAGAACAACCAGACTGAAGATTGACAAGGAAACAGAGAACTTGAACAATATGATAAACAAGCTTGAACTAAAAGACATATACAGAATGTTGCATCCCAAATCAGCAAGTTATACATTCTTCTCAAATGCTCATGGACCACATGTCTGGTCAAAAGTCAGGTCTCAATAAAAATAAAAAGATTGAAATTATACAAAGCACCTTCCCAGATCATAATGGAATGAAACTGAAAATCACTAATAGACAAGAAAGGGAGAAATTCGTAAATCTGTGGAGGTTAAACACATACTCCTAAACAATCAGAGGGTCAAAGAAGGAATTGTAAGTGAAATCAGTAAATATATTGAGATGAATAAAAATGAAAACACAACTTATAAAACCTTATGTAATACAGCATGTCAGTGCTGAGAGGGAAATTATTAGCCCTAAACTCCTATATTAAAAAAGAAGGGGACTTCCGGGAAGATGGCGGACTAGTAAGACACAGGAATCTCTTCTCCAGAAAAATAGCTAGAGGACAAGCTGAAACAGCCCCAAAAAAGATCTAGGGTTTAGGACAGCAGGTGAAGGCTGCACACCACGCAGAGGAGAGAGGGACGGAAGAGGGAAATCGCGACAACAGAACAGTGAGTTGCAAGTAGCAGCTTCTGCAGCTGCGGACACCCTCCCCCACACTCTTTAGAATTCTCGGGCCTCTGGGCCTGTGACCACAGACAAAGAGGGCTTCAAGGATCTGCCACTCCCGGAAAGGGGAGAGAGAGGGACACAGCCATAGGCTGACTAAGGTTCTGACCTGAAATTTGGGCTGCGGAGCCCCACAGACCCTTCCACACGGCGGTTTGCCCTGGGAGCCTAGAAAGGACTGGAGAAATCCGACCCTCGCAACCTCCCTCTCTTCTAGCCTGGACTAATTGTTGAGGACTCCACGGGAGAGGGGAGAGAGAGCCTGGGGCTGACCCTGCTTTGGACTCCCAGGTTTGGTCTGCCCTGTCCCGAGAGCCCTTCCAGGCCAGGTGGGGCTGCGCCATTGTTTGCCTTGGAGCCTGCAAGGGGCTAAAGATATACAAACCTCCCAATCTCCTCCTCTACTAACAGGGACTGATGTGAGGATTCAGAAGGGAGTGGAAATATTTCCTAGCTGGGAAAAGGGGGGCGCTACGAGAGAAGTCTGGAGAACTGTCTCAGAAAGTTTGAATGACAGGGCTCTTAGCCCCCAGACAGGAAGCTCTATCACATTGATCTGGCCTGTGTCACAACAAATACACTCCGACCAGGCATTGAATTGAGAGCTGCCAACAAGTGCCATCTCCTGACAGACCAAGGAAGTGCACATAAGAAAATTAATAGGTAAGAGAGGCTTTCCCTGGCCTCTATAGCCTCCCTGCCCAAGGCCCTAGGAAACAACTCTACAACCAATTACTAGGCCCAGTGCCCAGTTTTGAACAACCAGCAGAACAATCCTAACAATCAAGGTTGAGCCAAGAATCAAAGAGCTGTGGTAACTCACAGCCTCCTGCCACTAAAACCCCATAAAAGAGAAAGATATAGAGCATCTAAGTAAAATACAAACTAACCAGATGCCTAAGTACCAGCAAGAGATTACGAGCCATACTAAGAAAAAAGAAGACATGGCCCAAGAAAAGGAATACAGCAAAGTCCCAGAAGAGATGCAGAATTTGAGAGAACTAATCAGTGACATGAGCACATATTTCCAAAATCAAATTAATGAGATGAAAGAGAATATAGTTAAAGAGATCAATGACATCAAAAAGTCATTGAGCAAACGCAAAGAAGAATTTGAAATCCTGAACAGAAAAGTAACGGAGTTCATGGGAATGAAAGACACAATAGGTAAAGTCAAAAATACATTTGAAGCATACAACAGTAGACTCGAAACGATAGAAGAAAGAATAAGTGATACTGAAGACAGAGCAGCTAAAATTGAAGAGAGAAAAGAACAGAGAGAGAAAAGAATGGGAAAAATTCAGCAGGGGCTCAGAGAGTTGAATGACAACACAAAACGCAAGAACATACGTGTCATGGGAGTTCCAGAAGGAGAAGAGAAAGGAAAAGGGGCAGAAAGAGTATTTGAGGAAATAATAGCTGAAAATTTCCCAGCTCTAACGAAAGAAATGGACTTACATGTCCAAGAAGTACACCGTACCCCAATAAGAATAAATCCAAATAGACCTATGCCAAGATACATATTATTCAGAATGTCAAATGTAAAAGATAAAGAGAAAATTCTCAGAGCAGCAAGAGAGAAGCAAACGATCATGTACAAAGGACGTCCAGTGAGACTTAGTGCACATTTCTCTTCAGAAACCATGGAGGCAAGAAGACAGTGGTATGATACCATTAGGAAACTGAAAGAGAAAAACTGCAAGCCGAGAATTCTTTATCCAGCAAAATGTCCTTCAAATATGAAGGTGAATATAAAGTATTCACAAACAAACAGAAACTAAGAGAGTTTGCAAAAAAGAATCCACCTTTGCAGGAAATATTAAAGGAAACCTTAGAACCTGAAAGAAAAAGATAGGAGAGAGAGGCTTGGAGGAGAGTATAGAAGAAAGAAAAGCAGAAAGGATAACCAAAAGAGTAAAAAGAGAGACAAAAATAAGATGACATATGAAAACCAAAGAATAAAATGGAGGAAATAAATAGTGCATTTTCAGTAATATCATTGAATGTGAATGGATTAAATTCCCCAATCAAAAGATACAGGCTGACAGAATGGATAAAAAAACATGAGCCATCCATATGCTGCTTACAAGAAACTCACCTCAGACACAAGGATACAAGCCGGCTGAAAGTAAAAGGTTGGAAAAAGATACTCCACGCGAATAGTAAACAGAAAAGAGCAGGGGTAGCTATACTAATATCAGACAAAACAGACTTCAAATGCGAAAAAGTGATAAGAGGTGTGGTAGGCCACTATATATTAATAAAAGGGATGATCCTCCAGGAAGATATAACAGTCATAAATATCTATGCACCTAACCAGGGTGCCCCAAAATATATGAGACAAACTCTGGCAAAACTGAAGGGAGAAATAGACATGTCTACAATAATGGTCAGAGACTTCAACACCCCTCTCACATGATTAGATAAAACAACTAGACAGAAGATCAACAAGGAAACAGAGAACTTGAACAATATGATAAACAAGTTAGACCTAACAGACATATACAGAACACTGCATCCAAACTCAGCGAGTTATACATTCTTCTCAAGTGCCCATGGATCTTTCTCCAGGATAGACCACATGTTAGGTCACAATACAGCTCTCCATAAATATAAAAAGATTGAAATTATACAAAGCACCTTCTCAGATCATAATGGAATGAAACTAGAAATCAATAACAGGAAAAAAGTAAATTTGCAAATGTGTGGAGACTGAACAACACACTCCTAAATATTCAGTGGGTCAAAGAAGAAATTGCAAGTGAAATCAGTAAATATATTGAGACAAATGAAAATGAGAACACAACATATCAAAACTTATGGGATACAGCAAAGGCAGCCTTGAGAGGGAAATTTATAGCCCTAAATGCCTATATTAAGAAACAAGAAAGAGTTAAGCTCAAAAATTTAACTGAACAACTTGAGAAACAAGAAAAAGAACAGCAAACCAATCCCAAAGCAAAAAGAAGAAAAGAAATTATAAAGATTAGAGCGGAAATAAATGAAAATGAGAACAGAAAAGCAATAGAGAAAATCAACAAAACCAAAAGCTGGTTCTTTGAGAAGATCAATAAAATGGACAAACCTCGCTAGATAAACAAAGAAAAATAGAGAATATGCAAATAAATACAATCAGAAATGAAAGGGGGGAAATTACAAGTGACCTCACAGAAATAAAAAGAATCATAAGAGAATATTATGAGAAACTCTATGCCAACAAACTAGACAAGCTGGATGAAATGGACAAATTTCTAGAAACTCATAAGCAACCTACACTGATACAACAAGAAATACAAGAACTTAACAAACCAATCACAATTAGGGAGATTGAATCCGTCATCAAAAATCTCCCAGCAAAGAAAAGTCCTGGACCAGATGGCTTCACAGGTGAATTCTACCAAGCATTTCTAAAAGAATTAACACCAATCCTGTTTAAACTCTTCCAAAAATTTGAAGAGGAGGGAAAATTACCCAACACATTTTATGAAGCCAACATCACCCTAATACCAAAGCCAGATCAAGATTCCACAAGTAAAGAAAATTACAGACCAATCTCTCTCATGAACATAGATGCAAAAATTCTCAACAAAATACTTGCAAATTGAATCCAACAGCATATCAAAAGATGTATACATCACGACCTAGTGGGATTTATTCCTGGCATGCAAGGCTGGTTCAACATAAGAAAATCAATCAATGTAATATATCACATTAACAAATTGAAGGAAAAAAACCACATGATCATCTCAATAGATGCAGAGAAGGCATTCGACAAAATCCAACATCCTTTTTTGATAAAAATACTTCAAAAGATGGAATAAAAGGAAAATTCCTCAATATGATAAAAGGCATATATGAAAAGCCCACAGCCAACATCATACTCAATGGGGAAGGTTGAAAGCTTTCCCCCTAAGATCAGGAACAAGACAAGAATGCCCACTGTCACCATTGTTATTCAACATTGTACTAGAAGTTCTAGCGATGGCAATTAGACAAGACAAAAAAATTAAAGGCGTCCAAATAGGAAAAGAGGAAGTAAAGCTCTCACTGTTTGCGGATGACATGATCTTGTATTTAGAAAATCCTGAAGTATCCACAACAAAGCTACTTGAACTAATAAATGAGTTCAGCAAAGTGGCAGGATATAAGATCAACACGCAAAAATCAGTAATGTTTTTGTACACTAGTACTGAACAATCTGAGGAGGAAATTGGGAGGAAAATTCCATTTTCAATAGCAACAAAAAGACTCAAATACCTAGGAGTTAATTTAACCAAGGAAGTACAGGACCTATATGCAGAAAACTACAAAACAATGCTAAAAGAAATTTAAAAAGACCTAAACAAATGGAAAGACATTCCGTGTTCATGGGTTGGAAGAATAAATATCGTGAAGTTGTCAATCTTGTCCAAACTGAATTATAGATTCAATGCAATACTAATCAAAATCCCAACAGCTTATTTTACAGAATTAGAGAAGGCAATTACCAAATTCATCTGGATGGGTAAGTGCACCCGAATAGCCAAAAGTATTCTAAAAAAGAAGAGCAATGTGGGAGGAATTTCACTGCCTGACCTTGAAACATATTACAAAGCTACAGTGGTCAAAACAGCATGGTACTGGCATAAAGATAGACATATCGATCAGTGGAATAGAATTGAGAATCCAGAAATATACCCCCACCTATACAGTCAACTGGTTTTTGACAAACCTACCAAGCCCATGCTGATGGCAAAAAAGAGTCTCTTCAAAAAATGGTGTTGGGAGAACTGGATATCTATAACCAAAAGAATGAAAGAGGACCCTATCTCACCCCCTATATAAGAATCAACTCAAAATGGATCAAAGATCTAAATATAAAAGCCAGGACCATAAAACTACTAGAAGAAAATGTAGGGAAACATCTTCAAGACCTTGTAGTAGGTGGTGGTTTCTTGGACCTCACACCCAAAGCACGTGCAACAAAAGAATAAGTAGATAAATGGGACTTCCTCAAAATTAAACACTTTTGCACCTCACAGGACTTTGTCAGAAGGGTGAAAAGGCAGCCAACTCAATGGGAAAAAATATTTGGAAGTCACATATCTGATAAGGGTTTAATATCCAGGATATATAAAGAGATGTTACAACTCAACAATAAAAAGACAAATGACCCAATTAAAAAATGGGCCAAAGACTTGAATAGACATTTCTCCGAAGAAGAAATACAAATGGCAAAAAAACACATGAAGAAATGCTCAACATCACTCATGATTAGGGAAATGCAAAACAAAACTACAATGAGATATCTTTTCACTCCTATCAGAATGGCCACTATTAAAAAGACAGAGAACTACAAGTGTTGGAGAGGATGTGGAGAGATAGGAACACTTCTTCACTGTTGGTGGGAATGCAGGATGGTACAACCACTGTGGAGGACTGTTTGGCAGTTCCTAAAGAAGTTGAATATAGACTTGCCATGTGACCCGGCAATACCACTACTGGGTATATACCCAGAAGAACTGAGAGCAGTGACACGAACAGACATCTGCACTCCGATGTTCATAGCCACATTATTCACCATTGCCAAAAGCTGGAAACAACCCAGGTGTCCATCAACAGATGAATGGATAAACAAACTGTAGTCTATTCACACAATGGAATATTATGCAGCTGTAAGAAGAAATGAAGTCGTAAAACATATGGCAACATGGATGAACCTGGAGGACACTATGTTGAGTGAAGCAAGCCAGACACAAAAGGACAAATACTGTATGAATGCATTACTATGAACCAAATATATTGTGTAATATATTGTTTGATTAAAAAAAAATTTACATGTATCCATTACATTTAATTGAGAAATGTATATATTTATTCAACTGTGTTTACTTTTTAGTTTTTAATTGTTTATGTTTTCAATTTTTAAATGTACAAAATAAAGTTGAAAAAAAAAGCAAAAAAAAAAAAAAAAAAGGAAGAGCTAGAATCAATGATCTAACTGAACAACTGGGGAAACTATAAAAGGAACAGCAAACCATTCCCAGAGCAAGCATAAAGAGAGAAATAATAAATATTAGAGCATAAATAAATGAAATTGAAAACAAAAAACAATTGAAAAATCAATTAAACCAAAAGCTGGGTCTCTGAGAAGACCAATAAAATTGACAAACACTTAGCTAAACTAACAAAGAAGATGCAAATAATAAAATCAGCAATGTAAAGGGGAGGAATTATGAATGACACCACAGAAGCAAAAAGGATCATTAAGAGGATATTATGAGGGAAGTGGATGTGGCTCAAGCAACTGAGCTCCCACCTACCACATGGGAGAGCCGTGGTTCTGTTCCCAGTACCTCCTAAAGAAGACAGTGAGCTGTTGTGATGGGCAGGCACAGCAAGCTGACACAACAAGATGACTCAGGAAGAGACACAGGAAGAAAAACATAGTGAGAGACATAACAAAGCAGGGAGCAGAGGTTCCCAATGCCTCTTAAAGAAGACAAGCAAGACAGCAAGCTGACGCGACAGCAGTCACGGCAAGCTGATGCAACAATATGATATAACAAGAGACACAAGAAGAAAAAACATAATGAGAGACACAACAAAGCAGGGAACAGAAGTGGCTCAAGCGATTGGGTGCCTCCCTCCCACATCGAAGCTCCAGGGTTCATTTCCCAGTGCCTCCTAAAGAAGCAATGAAGACAACAGACACAGCAAGTGCAAACAATGAGGGGGTGGGGAGAAATCAATAAATTAATTAAATAAATCTTTTTTTAAAAAGAGGATATTATGAGAACTGTATGCCAACAAAATAGACCATCTAGATGAAATCAACAAATTCCTAGAAATGCACAAAAAACCCACATTGACTACAAGAAATACAACACCTTAACAAACCAATCACATTTAAGAGATCGAATCAGTCATCAAAAATCTCCCAACAATGAAGAGTCAAGAAAGGGCCAGATGGCTTCACAAGTGAATTCTAGGAAACATTTCGAGAAGAATTAAAACCAGTCCTGCTTAACTCTTCCAAAAAATTGAAGAGGAGGGAAAATTACCCAACACATTTTATAAGCCAACATCAACCTAATACTAAAGCCAGATAAAGATACTATAAGAAAAGAAAATTACAGACCAATCTTTCTAGCGAACATAATTGCAAAAATTCTCAACAAAATACTTGCAAATAGAATCCAACAGCTCATCAAAAGAATTATACACCACGAACAAGTGGGATTTATTCCTGGTATGAAGGCCGATTCAACATATGAAAATCAACTAATATAACACACCACATTAACAAAAAATAAGGGAAAAAACTACATGATTATCTCAATCAATGCAGAAAAGTCATTTGACAAAATCCAGCTTCCTTTCCTGATAAAAACACTTCAAAAGACAGGAATTAAGGAAAATTCCTCAATATGATAAAGGGAATATATGAAAAACCCACAGCCAACATCATACTCAACAGGGAAGTATTCCCTCTAGTATCAGGAACAAGACAAGGATGCCCACTGTCACCACTGTCATTCAGTGTTGTACTAGAAGTTCTAACTAGAGTATTAGACAAGAAAAAAAAAAAAAAAAAAAGTAAGGGCATCCAAACTGGAAATGAGGAAGTAAAACTCTCACTGTTTGTGGATGACGTGATATTATATTTAGAAAATTCTGAAATGTTTACAACAAAGCTGTTTTAGTTAATGAATGAGTTCAGCAAAGTGGAAGGATACAAGATGAACATGCAAAAAATCAGCAATGTTTCTCTACTATTGAACAATGGAGGAGGAAATCAGGGAAAAAATTCAATTTACAGCAAAAAAAAGACTCAAATACCTAGGAATCAATTTAATCAAAGAATTACAGGACTATATTCAGAAAACTACAAAACAATGCTAAAAGAAATCAAAGAAGACCTAAATATGAAAAGAAATTCCATGTTCATAGATTAGAAGACTAAATATCGTAAAGATGTCAATCCTACCCAAAGTGATTTATAGATTCAATGCAATACCAATCAAAATCCAACAGCTTACTTTACAGAATTAGAAAAAGTAATTACCAAATTTATTTGGAAGGGAAAGTGCACCCGAATAGCCAAAAGCATTCTAAATAAGAAGAGTGATGTGGGAGGACTTTCACTGCCTGATCTTGAAACATATTACCTATAACCTAGAGTGGTCAAAACAGCATGGTATTGGGAAACGGATGTGGCCCAAGTGATTGGGCTCCCATCTACCATATAGGAGGTTCAGGGTTTGATTCCCAGGGCCTCCTGGTGAAAGGCAAGCTGGCCCATGCAGACAGCTGGCCCACGTGGAGTGCTGGCCCATGCAGAATGCTGGCCCATGCAGGAGTACTGGCCCATGCAGAGTGCTGGCCCGAGCAGAGAGATGTCGCAGCAAGATGAGGAAACAAAAAGAGACAAAGAGGAGAGACAATAAGAGACTCAGCAGACCAAGGAGCTTAGATGGCACAAGAGATTGAGTACTTCTCTCCCCCTCTGAAAGGTCTCAGGATTGGTTCCTGGTGACACCTAAAGAAAAGACAAGCAGACACAGAAGAACACACAGAGAGCTGACAGCAATCACAAAACAACGTGGGGGTGGAGGGGAGAAATAAATAAATAAATAAAATCTTTTTTAAAAGCATGGTATTGGCATAAAGATAGACACACAGATCAGTGGAATGGAATTAAGTCTAAAAATAAACCCTCACCTCTAAGACTAACTGGTTTTTCACAAACCTACCAAGTCATGTTAACAGGACAAAACAGTCTTTTCAACAAAAGATGCTGGAAAGAACTGGATATCCATAACCAAAAAGGACTCTTATCTCACTCCCTATACAAGAATCAACTCGCCAGACCAAAAAGACAAATACCGTATGATTGCGTTATTCTGAACCAAATATATTGTGTAACATATTGTATGATTCAAAAAAAAATTTTTTTAACGTATCCAGTACATTTAATTGAGAAATGTATGTTTTTATTCAGCTGCATTTTCTTTTTATTTCTTAATTATTATTTATGTTTTAAATTATTAAATACAAAATAAAGTTTTTTAAAAAAAAGAATCAACACAAAAACCTAAATATAAAAGCTAGGAACATAAAACTACTAGAAGAAAATATAGGGAAACATCGTAAAGATCTGTGGTAGGTAGTTTCTTGGATCTTACACCCAAAGCACTATCAACAACAACAAAAAAATAGATAAATGGACCTCCTCATTATTAAACACTTTTGCACTTCAAAGGATGTTTTAAAAGTGTGGAGGGAAGTGGCTGTGGCTCAATCGGTGGGGCTCCCGTTTACCATGTGGGAGGCCCCGGGTTCGGTTCCCGGGCCCTCCTGGTGGGGGCAGGCCCGCCCGCACGGCGTGGTTGGCTGACCCAGCGAGCACAAGCAGCAAGGGGGGGATAAATGAATAAATAAATAAAATCTTTAAAAAAATAAAAATAAAAATAAAAGTGTGGAAAGGCAGCTGACTCAATGGGAGAAAATATTTGGAAATCACATAATATATTGGATAATAAAGTTTTAATATCCAGGATATATAAAGAGATGCTACAACTCAGCAATAAAAAGACAAACGACCTAATTAAAAATGGGCAAAAAGACTTGAATAGACATTGGTCCAAAGAAGAAATACAAACGGCAAAAAAAAAAAAAAAAAAAAAACATGAAAAACTATGAGATATCATTTCACACCTATCAGAACAGCCACTATTAAAAAGACAGAGAACTACAAGTGTTGGAGAGGATGTGGAGAGATAGGGACACTTATTCACTGTGGGTGGGAATGTAGAATGGAACAGCCACTGTGGAGGACTGTTTGGCTGTCCCTAAAGAGGTTGAAAATACATTTGCCATGTGACCCAGCAATACCACTACTAGGTATATATCTTGAAGAACCGAGTGCAGGGACACGAACAGACATCTGCACACCAATGTTCACAGCTGTGTCATTCACTATTGCCAAAAGATGGAAACAACTCAGGTGTCCATCAACTGAGGAGTGGATAAACAAATTGTGGTGTATGCACATGATGGAATATTATGCAGCTGTAAGAAGAAATGAAGTCATAAAGCATATGACAACATGGATGAACCTGGAAGACATTATGCTAAGTGATACAAGCCAGACACTAAAGAACAAATATTGTATGATCACACTACTATGAACTAAATATGCTGTGTAATCCCATGGAATTAATAACTTGAATATGGGTCACTAGAAAATGGAATGAGGTTAGAGAATGGGAAGCTGAGGGTTAACTTGTACAGAATTGGTAAAAAGCGTGTGTGAATCTTTGGAAATGAATAGAAAAGGTGAAAGCACAGCATAATGTTTGTAAATAGCAGTGCTATTGTATGGGTATGATAGTGGTTGAAAGAGAAAGACTAAGATCCTCTATATTACTAAAAGGAAAGATAAAAAGTATAACATGGAACTGTATAGCATAGTAAAGCTGCATGTGAAATATGAATATGAGTAAAATTGCATATATAATACAGTTTTCTTTGAAATTGAACAACTATATGTTAACACTACAAGATGTTATTATCAGACAAAAAAAACCACATTATACTAAATGAAAGAAACAGACACAAAGTACTACATATTGTATGATTCCATTTATATAAAATATAAATATAAATCAATTTATAAAGATGAAGTTAGATTAGCAGTTATGTAGGGCTGGGGAAGGACTGCTAAGGGGTATGGAGTTTTTCTTTTTGGAGTAATTGTTCTATAATTTTTTGTGGTGATGAAGGCACAACATTGTGATGATACTAAAAGCCATTGATTATACACTTTGGATAGATCATATGGCATATGAATATAACTCAATAAAACTGCTTAATAAATAAAAACTTGTGCAAGAATAGCCAGAAATAGCAGCTATGTACAACAAGAGAAGCAAAGAGAGATCGAGGGATAAGAATTTTCTTGTTAGTTTGTTTTTTATTATTGTTATTGAAATGAAAATTCTCTAATGATGATTGAGGTGATGAATGCACAACTATATGATTATACCAAATACCAATGATTGTACACTTTGGATGAATTGTATGCTTTATTAATATATATCAATAAAATGAATTTGTTAAATAATAATAATAGTGAGATGCTATGACTCAACAACAAAAAGACAACCCAATTTAAAAATGGGCAAAAGACTGGAATAGACATTTGTCCAAAGAAATATAAATGGCAAAAAAAAAAAAAAAACCACAGGAAAAAATGTTCAACATCAGTAGCAATTAGGGAAATGCAAACCAAAGCTATAATGAGATATCATTTCACAACTATCAGAATGGCCACTATTAAAAAGATATTAAACTGCAAGTGTTGGAGAGGATGTGGAGAGATAAGAACACTTAATCACTGTTGGTGGGAGTGTAGAATGGTACAGCCACTGTGGAGAACTGTTTGGCAGTTCCTAAAGAAGTTGAATATAGATTTGCTATGTGTATTAGTCAGCCAAAGCACCAGAACTCTGTTGGCTTTTATAAAGGGTATTTAATTTGGGGTAGAAGCTTACAGTTACCATGCCCTAAAAAGTCCAACTGAAAGTATCATAAAAGGTACTTTCTCACCCAAAGTCTGTTGTCCCTTTGGGTTGACGCAAGATGGCAAGCAATGTCTGCAAGAGTTTAGCCTGCCTTCTTCCTCTTAAGGTTCCGTGGTCCCAGCTTCTTCCAATCTCAGCTGTAGGCTGGCATAAGGCTCGTCTGTCTCCCCTGGGCTCATTTCTTTCCAGGCTCAACTGCTCTGTTCTCACCACAAGGTCAGCTGTAGACTATCAGGTTCATCTCTCCTCCCAGGGCCATAACTAGGGAGCACTCTCTTCCTGCACATCTGCTTCTGTGTTCTCCTTCTCTGTGAATTTACTTCCCTCTCTTTGATTGAGCATCTATTTATATAGCCCACAAGAGGGTGGGGGGCAGGCTCTTATGACATGGTCAAATAAATGCCCTAATCTTGATTTAATAAAGTAAAAGTGAAACCTCTGAACATAACACAATCTAATACACCCAGAGGAACAGACCAGTTTACAAACACAATCCAATATCTATTTTTGGAATTCATAAACAATATCAAACTGCCACACTATGTGACCCAGCAGTATCACTACTGGGTGTACACCCAGAAGAACTGAGAGCAGTGACACAAACAGACATCTGCATACCAATGTCCATAATGGTGTTATTCACGACTACCAAAAGCTGGAGACAACCCAGGTGTCCATCAATGAACTAAATATATTGTGTAAACTCATGGAGTTAATAACTAGAATATGGGTCATAGAAAATTAGAATAAGGTTAGAGAATGGAAAGCTGAGGGTTACCTTGTGCAGAATTGGTGAAAAGGTTGTGTGTTAATCTTTGGAAGTGAATAGAAAAGGTGAAAGCACATAATGTTTGTAACTAGTCGTGCTATTGTATGGGTATAACAATGCTTGAAAGAGAAAGATTAAGATCCTGTATTTTACTGAAAGGAAAGCTGAAAAATGTAACATGGAACTGTATAGCATAGTAAAACCTCATGTGAAATATGAATGTGGGTAATATTGCATATAAAAGACTTTTTCTTTGAAACTGAATAAATTTTATGTATGTTAATGTTATAAGATATTAATATGAGGCAAAGAAAAACACATTATGCTAAGTGAAAAAATCCAGACAAAATACTACATATTTTATGTGCAAGGTTTTTTGTTTTTTTTTTTTTCCATTTTAGGAGGCACTGGGGATTGAACCCGGGACCTCGATGTATTGTATGATTCCAATTATATAAAATGTAAATATAAATCAATTTATAAAGATGGAATTAGATTAGTGGTTATGTAGGACTGGGGAACTATAGAGGAATTGAGAGGTGACTGCTAAGAAGTGTGGAGTTTTTCTTTTTGGAGTAATGAAATTTTCCTAAAATGTTTTGTGGTGATGAATGCACAATTCTGTGATTATACTTAAAGCCATTGATTGTACACTTTGGATAGATTGTATGGCATGTGAATATATCTCAATAAAACTGCTTTTTAAAAAAACAGTGGAGAAAATAAGAGGTAAGAATTTACTATATGCCAGGCACTAGGCTAAACATTAACTCTTTTAATATTCACAACCCCATAAGGTCGATTTGTCATATGAGTGATAGAGGGGCCATTGGTGAGTTTTAAACAGAAGAGTAACATAATTATGTGCTTTTGAGATAAAGGATAACTATGGCAGTTGTATAAAGGGCATTAAAAAATAAAAAGGAAATGTATGCTATTTTTTTTTTTTTTTTTTTTTTTTTTTACGGGGAGGTCCCGGGGATCGAACCCGGGTCCCTCCATATGGGAGACAGACGCCCAACCAGTTGAGCCACATCCGACCCCCTGTATGCTATTTTTAATGCCTGTAACTTTGAATCATCCCCCAAAGGCATTTTCATAAAAGGTATTCCAGATTCTCAATACAATTTATATCTAAATTTATCCGGTACTTTAACCCTTCTTTGTAACTTGCTACCAATACACAAAACTCTGTAAGTCATATTATTAGGTTTTGTGGCATGGGCTCCCTCTGTTGGCTGTGTAGCAACAAAACAGCAAACATTTGACATGAGTATAAGCAATTCCTTTGTATCATAAAAATAATTCATTTGTGTTTTTTGATTTTAAGAAATTCAGAGGTCTTTGCCTTTAATTACAATAATCTATAAAGAATTCAACTGCATCTAAGGCCCAGCTATTGGGTCTTTTAAGTTTAAATCAAAGAAATGTACTGATACAGTCCTCATTTTCATTGGCATGGTTCCATTTCATCATTAAAAAGCCATTTACATTTATTAAACTGGACAGCTATTTAAATCTCATAATAGAATTATCCAGCCCTTCATTTCCCATTGTGCCCATAGTTACACAAACAAACTTTATTGTCACTTATTAGTAATAATTGCTCATTGGGAATGTCATTTCTATACAGATTCCAGACTGTCTAAACTCATGACAGGCTGGCTCCCAACTTCTCCAAATGAATGGCTGGCAGAGTTCTGCCATAAGGACCTGTACCCTTAAGGCTGTACAAAGAATCATTCACTCATTCACCAAATACCCACTAGCACTTGCTCCAAATCAGCTCTGTGCTTGGGAGTCAGATTAATAACATAGATCCTGACCTCAAGAATAGTTTGGTCTAGTGAAGAAGCTATTTGACATCTGAAGAAATACTTCTAATTCAAAGAAGACTGTGATATGTGCAATAGTACAAAGTGCCACAAAAGCAATGGAAATATTAAGTATGATTGAGAGATTTCAGGCAGACATCTTGGAGAAGTTCTATTTGGCCTGTATAGAACATGTTTTAGTTTGCCAGGATTGCTATAAAAAATACTATGGGCTAGTTGACTTAAACAACAGGAATTTATCATCTCACAGTTTCAGAGGCTAGAAGTCCAAAATGAAGGTATCATCAGGCCATGCTTTCTCTGAAGTCTGTCAAGTTCTGGTGATAGCTTGCCAGCAATCCATAACTCAATCTCTGCTTCCATCACAGGGCCATATGTCTCCTTCTCTCTCCTACTCCTGTGTCCAAATTTCCTCTGCTTACAAGGACTTCAGTCATATTGGATTAAGGCTCACCCTTATTCCATTTGGACTCATCTTAATAGGATTTTTTTTTCTTAGGTACTGGGGATTGAACCCAGGACCTCATATGTGGGAAGACGATACTCAACCGCTGAGCCACATCAGCTTCCCTGAGTTGGTTTCTTCAACTATTTTTCTTGTTGTTTGTTTTTGTTTTTTCAGGAGGCACCAGGAACTGAACCTGGGACCTCCCATATGGGAGACAGACGCTCAATCGCTTGAGCCACATCCACTCCCTTAATAGGATCTTTGAAGATCGTATTTACCAATGAGGACCAGAGATTAGGACTTGAACATGTCTTTGTGGGGAACATGAGTCAATCTATAACAGAACATAAGCTCCATGATGGCAGGATTTTTTGTCTGTTTTGTTCACCTCTATGTCCTAAGTTCCTACAACTGTGCCTAGAGTGTAGTAAGTGCTTAATAGTTATTGAATGAATGAATAGATTTTTGAAATCAATAAGAATTTTGCTGGCAGATAAAGGCAGGGGAAAAGGGTTCCCCTTTTGAAAAGGCTTATCCTCAAAACACAGATATTTTTATTTCCTATCGCTTGTTTATTAACCTATATAAACCCTTCCCTTGGCTCTCCATTACTTAAAAAAAAAAAAAAAAAAAAAAACAATTAATTGAAGTATATAATCGTACATGAACATACATAAACTATAAGTGTTCAGTAAACACTGTGAACTTACAAAACAAACATGCATAACATCATACAGGGCTCCCACACATCACCGCCCACAAACACCCTGCATTGTTGTGAAACATTTGTTAACAAATCATTAAAGAGCATCATCAAAGTATTACTACCAACTATAGTTTGTATCTTCCTCCCCTATACATTTTTTAAGGATTTATTTATTTACTTTTATCCATTTTTAACACCCCCTCACCCCCATTTTTGCTGTTTCTGTGTCCATTTGCTGGGCAACTCTCTGTGTCTGTTTCCTGCCCTCTCTTCTCATCCTTCTCCTCCTGTCTTCACTGGGATTCAATCCTCAGAATCTCTGATGTGGGAGAGAGGTGTCCTACTGCCTGCGCCATCTTAGTTCCTGGTTTTTCGGTGCATCTCGTCTTAGCTCTCCCTTGTGTCACTCTCCTGTTACGTCATCATCTTGCTGCGTTGCTCATGGGGCCTGGTGGCTCACTCGCTCACAGGGCTTGGTGGTACATCCGCGCACAGGTCCTGGTGGCCCACGGGCCTTCTATATTTTTCTTTTTTAAATTTTTATGAGGAGGTCCTGGGGGTCTAACCTAGGTCCCTCCATATGGGAGACAGATGTCCAATCACCCAAGCTACATCCATCCCCCTGCTATATCTCCCAAGGTTGACCAAAGATACCCAGAGTTACAGTCTTTTCCCATACAGGATGGTCATATAATAAATCAGACCTAGTTTATCACCAGCATTCTAAAAACCAGACCTAGGGAGAAAAACTAGGTCTGGGGACACATGCATGGTTTCTAATATAGCGAATGTTTAGCCTACCCTGATTATCACAAAATCAGGACAGCGAGAATATTCGCATCCATTACTTTTGATATAAAATATATTCCCCTGTCCACTACTCCAGAGTTATATGCATGTGTCCCATACTCCAGCCTTTAGGGTTGACAGATGTCTGGTGTGGAACTGGACATCTGTATTTCATCTAACTATCCAAGAAATAAATAATACAAATTATTATGTTATGACATGAATTTCTCATGTGCCAGCAAATATAAAATATGAAGTACAATGTAAGCTATTAATAAACATCCTCAGTGTGTGTATATATATGTGTATGTGTTTGTGAAATTGGGATCCAGTTTCAAGTAACAGAAAATATAATTCAAATTGGTTTAATTAATAAAAACTTTTATTGGCAAATGTAACTGAAAAGTCCAGCAGCAGTGCAGACTTCAGGACAGTTCAGTCAGGACTCCTCTTTGGTTGCTCTTCAGTTGTTTCTTCTCTGACCTTCTACGTATGTTGCCTGTGTCCTTGAGCTGGCTGCCACCGTGGACACGAATTAGCTGCCAGCCAAAGGAGAGTATATGCTTTCTTGTTGCATGCAGGGAAAGAGAGCATTGTTTCTCAAAAACAGTGAATAATGGTTCTCAGAGACTGCTCACTTTCCTCAGTTCAGATCAGTGAGGTCATATACTGTTCATCCTTTAGTGCCTGGCTTGCTTCACTCAACATAAGGTCTTCAAGATTCATTCACGTTATTACATGTGTTAGCACTTTGTTCCTTCTTACAGCTGAGTAATATTCCATTGTATGTATGTACCACATTTTGCTTGTCCATTCATCTGTTGATGGGCACCGGGGCTGATTCCAACTTTTGGCAATGGTAAACAATGCCGCAGGAGATGTTTGTGTGGGATGTGGTGGGAGGTGTGGGAGGTGG
Organism: Tolypeutes matacus; assembly: GCA_026826555.1. Taxonomy (NCBI): domain Eukaryota; kingdom Metazoa; phylum Chordata; class Mammalia; order Cingulata; family Chlamyphoridae; genus Tolypeutes; species Tolypeutes matacus. The sequence continues at coordinate 46,340,922 of JAKSZT010053883.1, forward strand.
GCAACATGGGAATCCCAGTGGGTTCTGTGTAATATTTTGGGTAATCTAAGCACCTCTTAAAATATATTTATATATATATATATTTATATATATATATAACATTTTTGTAAGCAAATGCACATATATGCATATATATTTATATATCATTTTGCAAATGTTGGTATGTATTGTGAAAATTTTGATTTTTACCCACAATAAATTTAAAAAATAAAAAATAAAATAAAATAAAAAGAAGGAAAAAAAAAAACCACCAAAAAAACAGTGAATAAAAGTCCCAAACTTACTAGACCAAACCTGAATTGTTTTCTGTAGTAAGCAGACTGCCAGATTTGACTGATTTATGCCTCAGTTACCAGAGCGAATAATTATGTAAAGGGGGATAAAATTACTCAGCTTCTGTCAGTCAGAGTTCACCTCTAAGGCTGGGGTTGGAGTCAATCACAAAGGAAAATACGAGTGTGTTTAGTAAGGAAGAAGGGGAAGGTCACTGCTGAATTGGCAATTAATGAAACTCTCACATATATAATTTTTTTGACTGACAAATATATATCAACTATCACTAGTACTTTTGTTGAGGTCATTTAGAATTTCTGCTAGCCATAAAACTGCTAGCAGCTCCTAGGCTACAATATTTTCTTTCACCATTACATCATCACATATGCTACTCCCTCTCCCCAGAAACCCATCTTTTGCCTAGCAAATTCTTATTGACGCTTAAGGACTACTCTTCCCTGGGAAGACTTCCCTGGGCTTTCACAGCCCCCTTGGCTTTCGTCCAGATCAGTACTTGACATTCTGAGATGTAATTCGCTGTTTCTCTGTCTGGCTCTCCCACAGGCTAGGAGCTCCTCAAGGACAATTTTTTCTGACGCTTTGGGGTTGCAAGTAACAGAAACCTAAAGCAAACTGACATAAACAATAAAAGAATTTATTATTTCTCAAAATAGGGTGTTTATGAGTCATGAAGGATTGGATGGAACAGTGGTTCAACAGTGTCATCAAGAACTCTAGGTTTTTCCCTCTCTCTGCCACCTTCAATGTCGGCTTCATCCTCAGGCTGGTAACAGGATGGCTGCAGAAATTTCAGGCATCACAGAATCCAAAGATGAGTAAATTTCCTTTTCTCTGGAATAAGGAACCCTTTTCAAAAATCTCCTCAGAAGACTTTCCCCCATCTTCGTGGCCACCCCTAAAGCAGCTACTGGCAAGTGAACAGTTTAGGCTAATCCTCCAAGGTAGAGTGGATGTTGTGACTGTCTACGTCAGCTACTTCAGTAAGGTCACATTGCCTGTCATTCTTCATTCCCAAGACTCCAACTCTATGGCCTGTTCACCTGCCTTTGTAACCCTCCTCTCTCTTATCACATTGAAACTCTTGTAATGGGTCCACTAGAATTCCTAATCACTCAAAATCTCTTAGAACTTTAACCTCTTCCCTGAAGGCTTCTTTTACTTTGCTCTAACTAAAACTGGATCTTTCCTGATAACACTGTTACCCTTCTTGTCCACTAAAGTTGTGACTGTTTTCTCTTATCCTCAGACCATTGGTCTTAAGGTAGGATAGCTGTCCTCCAAGCTCTTCATTACAGCTTCCAAATCATACTTCCTCACTTTTCATTAAAAACCTCAGTTTCAAATCTCATGATACGCTGTGACAGTTTGAAGTTCTTCATGAATCTCAAAAAGAAAATAACTATGTTTTTAACCTAATCCATTCCTGTGGGTGTGGGACCCTTTTGACTGGACGTCAGTGAGGCATGACACAGATTGCATTTCTGCCTTCTTGCTGGACCTTATATAAATGGAGACACAGAGGAAGAGACACACAGGAAAAGGAAGCTCTGCCATTTTGACCCGGCCATGTGAGATAGAGGACTCCAGGTTCATCTATAGCTGCAGAAAAACAGAAAAGCTCTGAAAGGCTGAGAGAGGTCCCAGAGTCTGGTATCAGCAGAGCATAGAGGCATGGAAAGAAGCCCCCAAGGTGCTGGGTCCAAGGAAACCACTTAGCTGCATCTGTTCTGATACCTTCTCTTTCTCTCTGTTAATGTGGATGCATGGTCTATGCTCCTAATAAAAGACTCATCCCTCCACTTGTGCACTAGATCCCATCTCCTTCACTAACTCAAGGATATTGTCCAGCAGTTCTCCTACTCTCTCTACTGCATCACAAATATTTTTCTTTTTTGCTATAACAGTGATACTTAACCAGGAACGATTTTGTGCCAACCCTCCTGGAATGCCAGGGATGCTTCTAAACATTTTACAATTCAGAGCCCTGCCCTCCACAACAAAGAATTATCCTACCCAAGATGTCAATAGCGCCAAAGTTGAAAAACCCTCAACTAGATCATTCCTGTAAGCACACACACTAGGCACAGTGTGAGTGGTCCTTGGACTAAACCTTTGCCTTTTTCTACTTTATCTCCTGTCGTTTTATGGTTCTTCTCATTCTGTCCATACTTCCAGTGTATATTTAATTAAATTTATTTATATATGTATATATGTCTCTAGATTGTCATGATTTAAAATATAGGCTTATGGAATTTCATAGGCCAAATGCTGGCTCTAACACTTACTGATTACATGATTTTAGGCAAGATACTTAAACTCTCTGATCCTCTTTCTTCATTGGTAAAATGAGACTTTCTTTTTTTTAATGAGGTACCAGGGATTGAACCTGGGGCCTCGTACATAGGAAACAGACACTCAACCACTGAGCTACACCCACTCCCAGGTAAAATGGAAACAATCACAGAAGATTATGGTGAAGGTTAAGTTCGATAATGTATTCAAAGGCCAAGCACTCTGGCACATAATAGCTCAGTGAAAGATAACATTGATATTCCCTAGCCAATAAGCATAATAATAGTAATCATAATAATACAACATAATAACATTGATAATAATAATTAAAACGATAACTATCTTGAAGACCAGGGACTGTAGCTCTAGCATCTAGAGAATATAAACCTTGAGGATGAGGAAAATGATGAAAGATTGGGCTGGTGAAGTCAGGGTCACATTATAAAGAGTTAGGGAGTTTAGCCTTTATTCTATAGATAATGGGGGATAATCAGAGTTATACAACACCACCAGCAAAGAGTAAATTAAAGATGATATTTGTGAGTACCACGTGAGGAAGTCCAGGAGAGCTGCATGGGGACATGTTAACAACTCTTTGAACCTTATGGTGACTGACATCAGTCATGCACTCAGGCTGTAGTTACATAATGTCAGTTTTTCAGATAAAAATGGAAAACTTCAGTCAAACATTTGGTTGTTTAGTCTACCCAACATCAAAGACATGGCCGTTCTGAAAACTTTAGATGTTTGGCTGAACAGTTTAGTTTTCATCCTCATCTAAGGGGCCTGGTAGACACAATCACTATGATTTTTGTCAGCTTTAGGCTTAAGGTTTTTTTTTTATTATTATTATAAAAACATTTTCATGACAACATAAAAGGAATTGTTAAAAAAGAAAAGCTTAGCCTCCCAAATTCCACCTCTCTACAACTAGTTTTATTTTTGCATATTCCCTTTAGAGGCTTATAAAGTTTACATAGCTCATCTACAGCAAACATATGTTTGTGTCCTTTTCTTTACCCTTATATTTATATTGTAATTTAAATTTTTGATTTAAATAATGACTGTACAATATTATCAGCTGGATAGGCTAGAATCTGCTTAACCATTCTGTGATTGTTGAAAATTTTGGTTGCCTCCAATTTTTTATTAAAATGAATACCTTTTTTGTTTATGGATTTTTTTTCCCTCTAAATAATTTCACAAGACAAATTTTTATGATGCAATATAGATTTCAATTTTCCAAAGAAAGTACATTAATTTATACTGATATCAATAAAGTATGAGTGTCAGGGAGCGGATGTGGCTCAAGCAGTTGAGTGCCTGCTTCCCACATGGGAGGTCCCAGGTTTGGTTCCCGGTGCCTCCTAAAAACAAAAAAATAAACAACAAACAAACAGATGAAAAAACCAATTCTGGGAAACGGATGTGGCTCAAGAAGTTCGGCGTCCGTCTACCATATGGAGAGACCGGGGTTCGATCCCCGGGACCTCCCGGTAAAAAAAAAAAAAAAAAAAAAAACAATTCAGGGGAGCTGATGTTGCTCAGTGGTTAAGCGCCAGCTTCCCACATATGAGGTCCTGGTTTCAATCCCCAGCCCCAGTACCTAAAAATCTTCACCATCATAATCATTATCATCATCATCATGTATGAATGCCTCTATTTTGCCACAATCTTGTCAACATTGGTGTTATAACTTCAATGTTTTAATTTTTGGCTAATTGAGCCAATTCTACAGGTAACCTTCCTCCTCACAAAACATCAGTAAAATGGGAGCAAATGATTATGTTAAAGATATAAACTCACAGTCAAAGAGAATGCAAGAGAAGTTGCCAGTGCATACATTTTTAGAAGAAAGAGAAGTTAGTAGAGCTCAGAAAGCTAAAATGTGTGCTATATGCTGAAGGGAGATTCGAAGTGTATGCAGAAAGAAGATTTCAGTGGGAAGATATAAAACATAAAAATAGCAGTAAAAATTGTGTAGTGCTTATTATATTCAGGCATTGTTCTAGGCACATTACATATATGAACTCATTTAATTATCACAACATTATTTGAGGTAGATAATATTATTTCCACCTTTTTATAAATGAGGAGATGGAAGTATGAAGATAAATAACTTGCCCAAGGTCATATTGCCAAATTTCAAGCCGAGGCTATTTGGATCCAAAATGCATTCCATTTATTACTACAGTGCACTGCCTCTTGAAAAAGGTTCAGTAATTTGAGGCACAGAGTATTGTGGAAGGCAGGGTTGAGGTATAGAGATTAGTTGAAAATCTACATATGGAGCAGTTAAATTAGCAGTTCTTCTCCCCAATTCACCCAGCCAGGTTGCTATACCTCCATACCCTATCATGAAACCAAAGATTTGATCTGCAGGAAAGAGTATCTACTGAAAAGAGGAGAAGTGAATGTCTACTTATGGAATAGTGAAGCCCCTGACCGTCTTGACCTCAGCTTAGAGTACTCTAGCAGTCAGAAACCATACCTGATTCTTCCATCCAAGGAAAGAAACTGGAGCCTGGACAAATGGATCAGCCTCAGAAATAAAGAACCATAAATACGGATATTTTGGGGTCCCCAGAGAAATGTCCAGGTACCCTCCCTATTACCCTACAGTGAAGCCTGCCAATCAACAAATCCCTATTATTCACACAGGGCTCCAATTGACTTTTTAGTACCTCAATACTAAATGTGAAGGGCCACAAAAGATCACCAGACATATGGAAAAGACCCCAAGTGAGAGAAACCAAAACAAACAAACAAACAAACAAACAATGGAGCTCAAAAGAAACAGACAAATTAAGGAAAAGAGTCAAAATTTAAATGATTATCAATATACTTAGAGGGATAATAAAAGACATTACATTAATAAAACAAGACTAGGATGCTTTCTTTAGGGAAAAAAAAAAGAAACAACAGGAGAATAAGAATTTATGGAAAGTAAAAATATGACAGCAGAATTTTTTTTAGACTCAGCAAAAGAGCTGGAAATTAAAGTTGAAGATATCTCCCAGAAAGCAGGACAAAAAGACAAAGAGTTCAACAGTAGAAGAAATAATAAAATTGGAGGATCATATCCAAGACGTACAACATCCAAACAATATAACTTACAGAAAGAGAAAATAAAGAAACAAAGACAAGAAAATAAAGTATACAGGAAAAATTTCAGACTTCTGGGAAAATGGCAGCTTAGAAAGATCCGGGACTCTCTCCAGGTCTTTCCAGGCAGAAATGACCTGGAAAAAAAATGTTCTAGGGTTGAGGATACCAGGAGAAGGCTGGACACTGTCCAGAAGAGAGAGGGGCACAGGAAAAGAACCTCAACAGAAAAACTGTGAGTAGAAGCTGCAGCTGCAGCCACTGGGGCCCTTACCCCACCCTACAAGCAGACAATTTTTAATTCTCTGGCCAGTGACTACAGACAAAGGGAGCTGTAGGGATCCATCCCCACACACACACACACACCCCACCCCCGAGAAAAGCTGATTCAACTTCTGGCCCACAAATTTGGTCTGCTGTGTCCCACGAGCAGTGTAGGGCCACACCTTGTATGCCCTGGGAGACTGCATGGGACTAAGGAGATCCAAACCATTCAAATACCTGCAGTACTGGCTGGGACTGGTTGTTAGGGATGCAGAAGAGAGTGGAATTATTTTCTACCTGGGAAAAGGGAGGGGGCTGCCAGCAAAGGTTGGAGAACAGCCTCAGAAAAGGTTTGAATTGTGAGACCCTTAACCTCCAGGCAGGAAATTGGTCACAATGATCCGGTCAGTTTGCAGCAAACACACTCCAACCAGGCTTTGAACTGAAAGGAATGTTGAAGATCGCCATCTGCTGGCTGACTAAGGAAGTGCATCTGAGAAAATGAAAAGTAATGAGAGGCTTTTTCTGACCTTTACAGCCTCCCACTCCAAGGCCCTTGGAAGCAGGTCTGCAACCCATTACTGGATTCAGGGCCAAGATTTGAGCAACTAACAGGGACAATCCTAAAGACCAGGTTGAACCAAGAATCAAAGAATGGCAATAACATAGTTTCTGCCACAAAAGTCTTACAAAAGAGAGAGAAATTGTACATCAGAGGAAACTCAACATCATAATCAGATGCCTACATATCAGCAAAAAATTACAAGTTACACTAAGAAAATGGAAGAAATGGCCCAAGAAAACAAATATATCAAAGCCCCAGATGTGACACAGGATTTGACACAACTAATCACTGAGACTCATACAAATTTCCAAAATCAAATTAATGAGTTGAAAGACAATATGGCTAAAAAGATACAAGACATCAAGAAGACACTAGGCGAGCTCCGCACCCTTCATGGCTCAGCTCGGAGTGGCCGCCACGCCCTCGTGCCCCTGTGGCCTCTGTTAGAAGTCATCCTGCACTTCTGGTAAGATGGCAGACTAGAAAGACACAGGACTCTATTCTCCTCCAGAAAAATAGCTAGAGACCAGGCTGAAACAGCCTAAGAAAAGATCTTCTAGGGTTTAGGACACCAGGAGAAGCCTGGACACTGCCCAGAAGAGAGAAGGACAAAGGAGGGAAATCCTGATGACAGAACCATGAGTTAAAACCAGTGGCTGCTGCTGCCAGCATCCTCCCCCACACTAAAGACACTTCAGAATTCTCAGGCCTCTGGGCCTGCTGCTACAGACAAAGAGGGCTCCAGGGATCTACCACCCCAGGAAAGGGGAGAGAGAGGGACACAGCCTAAGGCTGACTCAGCTTCTGACCCACAAATTTGGTAGGCTGTGTCCCACCAGCCCTTCCAAGCTGGGTAGGGCCGTGCCATTGTTTGCCTTGAGAGTCAGAAAGGGGCTAAAGATATACGACCCTCCCAATCTCCTTCTCTACTAACTGGGACTGACTGTTGAGGATTCAGAGTGGAGTGCAAATATTTCCTAGCCAGGAAAGGCGGGGGGGGGGGGGGGGGACTGCCAGAGAAGGCGGGAGAACTAAATCAGAGAAAGCTTGAATTATAAGGCCCCTAGCCTCCAGATAGGAAGCTCTATCACATTGACCCAGTCTGTGTTGCAACAAATACTTTCTCACCAGGCATTGAACTGAGAGCTGCCAAAGAACGTCATTTGCTGGCAGACCAAGGAAGTGCATGCAAGAAAATTAAAAATAAATAGGGGGAAGCGGATGTGGCTCAAGTAGTTGGGCTCCCGTCTACCATATGGGTGGCCCTGGGTTCAGTTCCCAGGGCCTCCTGGTGAGGCAAGCTGGCCCACGCCCACGGAGAGCTGATGGCCCATGCTCATGGAAAGCTGGTACAGCAAGATAACACAACAAAGGGAGACAAGCAGACACAGAGGAAATGTGCAGTGCACAGAAAGCAGACAGTGAACACAAGCGTCCAGGGGTGGGGGTGGGGGATAAAAAATTAATTAAAAAAAAAAAAGTAGGAAAGGCTTTTTCTGGCCTCTATAGCCTCCCTTCCCAAGGCCCTAGGAAGCTGATCTACAAACAATTACTGGGTCTAGTGCCCAGTTTTGAGCAACAATCAGGACAATCCTAACAATCCAGGTCAAGCCAAGAATCAAAGAGCAGTGGTAATACTCAGCCTCCTGCCACTAAATCCCTACAAAAGAGAAAGAAACTGAGCATCCGAGTAAACTACATCCTAATCAGCTGCCTAGATATCAGCAAAAAATTATGAGCCATGTAAGAAAATAGAAGAAATGGCTCAAGAAAAGGAATATATCAAAGCCCCAGAAGAGATGCAGAATTTGAGAGAACTAATCAGTGAGATGAACACAAATTTCCAAAATCAAATTAATGAGTTGAAAGACATTATGATTAACGAGATAAATGACATCAAGAAGACATTAAGGGAAGCGGCTGTGGCTCAATCAGTAGGGCTCCTGTTTACCATATGGGAGGCCCCGGGTTCAGTTCCCGGGGCCTCCTGGTGAAGGCAAGCCCGCCCGCATGGCGTGGTTAGCTGACCCAGCGAGCACAAGCAGCAAGGGGGGGATAAATGAATAAATAAATAAAATCTTAAAAAAAAAAAAAAAAGAAGAAGAAGACATTAAGACTTAATATGGAGAAATTTTTTTGAAAATTTAAAAAGAGAATAGTTAAAAAAAAAAAAAAAAAGAAGAAGACATTAAGTGGGTGCAAAGAAGAATCTGAAACCCTAAACAGAAAAGTAACAGAGCTCATGGGAATGAAAGACAATAGGTGAGATCAAAAACACATTTGAGGGGGGCGGATGTGGCTCAAATGGTTGGGCATCCATCTCCCATATGGAGGGAACTGGGTTTGATCCCTGGGACCTCCCACTAAAAATAAAGAAAAATATAGAAGGTGCATGGGCCACCAGGCCCCATGAGCAGATGCACTGCCAGGCCCCACGAGCAGGTGAGCCCCGAGGCCCCATGCATAGGTGCGCCACCAGGCCCCACAAGCAGGTGAGCACTCCAGGGCCCACATGTGGGTGTGCCACCAGGC
>JAKSZT010053883.1:46349983-46378069 GCA_026826555.1 Tolypeutes matacus
CAAGCAGGTGAGCACTCCAGGGCCCACATGTGGGTGTGCCACCAGGCCCCGCAAGCAGTGTGCCATCAGGCCCTGCCAAGCCACGCAGCAAGATGATGATGTAACAGGAGAGTGACACAAGGGAGAGCCAAGACGAGACATGCTGAGAAACCAGGAACTAAGGTGGCGCAGGTGGTAGGGCTCCTGTCTCCCACATCGGCAGTTCCCAGGATCAAATCCAGGTGAATACAGGAGGAGAAGGATGAGAAGAGAGGGCAGGCAATTGCTACAGACAATTGCCCAGCAAATGGACACAAAAAAACAGCCAAAATGGGGGGGAGGGGGTATGGAAATGGATAAAAAGTAAATAAATAAATTTAAAAAACAACAACACATTAGAGGGGAGTGGATGTGGCTCAGGCCATTGGGCATTTGCTTCCCATGTGGGAGGTCCCGTTTGGTTCCTGGTGCCTCCTGCAGAAGGCAAGCAAACAATGAGCAGACAGACAAGAGACTCATGGGGTAGGGGGGGCATTAAAAATAAATAAGAAAAATAAATATTAAAAAAAAAAACACATTAGAGATTGGAGGGATGCATACACAACTATATGATTGTACTGAATGCCATTGATTGTACACTTTGGATGGATTTATGCTTAATTATTAGGTATCAATAAAATGGGTGTGTTAAGAAAAAAAGAGCACATACTTTACTAACAAAGAAGTAATATGAGTAAGATAGAAGTATATTATCATTATTAAAACTTATTAGATGCTTTCTTTGCATTTCTAAAAGGACAAATGTGCTGTGGCCAACCAAGCAGAATCCACTATCTGAACCCTTCAATAATACTAAATATCAGTTAATTGAATTAATTATTTCATTTTCATAAATAAAAAGCCTTTTTTGATTTTATTAAAAAAACATTAGAAGCATACAACAGCAGACTAGAAATGATAGAAGAAAAAATACAGAGGACACAATAGCTGAAATTGGAGAGAAAAACAGAGAGAGAAAAGATTGGAAAAAATTGAGCAGGGTCACAGGGAGTTGAATGATAATATGGGGCACAACAACATTTGTGTCATGGGAGTTCCAGAAAGAGAAGAGAAGGGAAAAGGGAAAGAAAGAATATTTGAGGAAATAATGACTGAAAATTTTCCAACTCCCATGAAAGAAATGAATTTACATGCCCAAAAGCACAGTGTACCCCAATCAGAATAAATCTAATAGACCTACTCCAGGGGGAAGCGGCTGTGGCTCAATCAGTAGGGCTCCCGTTTACCATATGGGAGGCCCCGGGTTCGGTTCCCGGGGCCTCCTGGTGAAGGCAAGCCCGCCCGCACAGCGTGGTTAGCTGACCCAGCGAGCACAAGCAGCAAGGGGGGGATAAATGAATAAATAAATAGACCTACTCCAAGACAAATACTATATAGAATGTCAAACATCAAAGATAAAGAGAAAATTCTGAGAGCAGCAAGGGAAAAGCAAATTGTCACATACAAAGGATGCTCAGTAAGACTTAGTGTGGATTTCTCATCAGAAACCATGGAGATGAGAAGAGAGTGGTATGATGCAATTAGGCTACTGAAAGAGAAAAAACTGCCGGCTAAGAATTCTCTATCCAGCAAAACTGTCCTTCAAATAGGAAGGTGAGTTTAAAATATTCCCAAACAAACAGAAAGAAAGAGAGTTTGTAAAAAAGAATACACCTTAGCAGGAAGTATTAAAGAAAGCCTTACATCCCAAAAGAAAAACACAGGACAGAGAGGCTTGAAAGAGAGTATAGAAGGCAAGAATAGCAGAAAGGATAACCCAAAAATAAGATATGACATAGGAAAACCAAAGACTGAAATGGTGGAAGTAAATAATGCATTTACACTAATAACATTGAATGTGAATGGATTAAATGCCCCAATTAAAAGATATAGACTGACAGAATGGATAAAAAACATGAGTCATCCATATGCTGTCTAAAAGTGACTCACCTTAGACCCAGGGATACAAACTGGCTGAAAGTAAAAGACTGAAAAAAAGATACTCCACGCAAACAGTAACAAAAAGCAAAACAAAACAAAACAAACACAGAGGTAGCTATACTAATATCAGACAAAACAGACTGTAGAGGCAAAAAGGTTATGAGATACAGAAGGCGATTATATATTAATTAAAGGAACAATCCACCAAAAAGAAATAACAATCATAAAAGTCTATGCACCTAAACAGGGTGCCCCAAAATATGTGAGGCAAACTCTGGCAAAACTGAAGGGAGAAATAGACATTTCTACAATAATAGTTGGAGACTTCAAGAAACCACTCACATCATTAGATAGAAAAACTAGACAAAAGATCAACAAGGAAACAGAGAACTTGAACAATATGATAAATAAGCTAAATCTAACAAACATATACAGAATGTTGCATTCCAAATCAGTGAGTAATATATTCTTTTCAAGTGTTCATGGACCTTTCTCCAAGATATACCCACATGTTAGATCACAATGCAGGTCTCAATAAATATAAAGAGACTGAAATTATACAAAGCACCTTCCCAGAAATGGAAAATTAATAACCATTGAGAAAGGGGGAAATTTGCAAATGTGTAGAGGTTAAACACACTCCCAAACAATCAGTGGGTCAAAGAAGAAATTGTAAGTGAAATTAGTAAATATATTCAGACAAATGAAAATGAGAAAGCAAATATATCAAAACTTATGGGATACAGCACAGGCAGTGCTGAGAGGGAAATGTATATAGCCTTAAACGCCTATATTAGAAAAGAAGACCTAAAATCAAAGATCTAACCGAACAACAGAAGAAACCTAGAGAAAGAACCACAAACCATTCCCAAAGCAAGTGGAAGGAAAGAAATAATAAAGATTTAGAGCAGAAATAAATGAAATTGCGAGCAGAAAAACAATTGAGAAAATCAACAAAACAAAAAAATAGTTCTTTAAGGAGATCAATAAAATTGACAAACCCCTAGCTAGACAAACAAAGAAGAAAAGAGAAATAATGCAAATAAATAAAATCAGAAAAAAAAAAATTTTTTAAGGAAAAAGAAAAAAATACTAAAAAATAAAATCAGAAATGAAAGGGGTGAAGTTATGACTGTCCCCACAGAAATGAAAAGGATCATAAGAGGATATTATGAGTAACTGTATGCCAACAAACTAGGTAATCTAGATGAAATGGACAAATTCCTAGAAATGCACTACATTGACTCTACAATAAATACAAGAACTTAACAAACCAATCACATTTAAAGACATTGAATCAGTCATCAAAAACCTCCTAACAGTGCTAATATTCTCACTGTCCTGATTTTGTAATAATCAGAGTAGGTTAAACATTCGCTATATTGGAAACCATGCATGTGTCCCCAGACCTAGTTTTTCTCCCTAGGTCTGGTTTTTAGAATGCTGGTGATAAACTAAGCCTGATTTATTATATGACCATTCTGTATGGGAAAAGGCTGTGACTTTGGGTATCTTTGGCCAACCTTAAGAGATATATCAGGGGGACAGATGTGGCTTGGGTGATTGGGTGTCAGTCTCCCGTATGGAGGGACCTGGGTTCGATCCCTGGGACCTCCTGGCAAAAATGAAAAAAAGAAACATATAGAAGGCCCGTGGGCCACCAGGACCCATGTGCAGGTGAGCCACCACGTCCCACAAGCGGGTAAGCCTCCAGGCCCCACAAGCTGGTGCGCCACCGGACCCCATGCGCAGGTGCACTGTCAGGTCAGGACCTGCAAGCCATGCAGCAAGAGGATGATGTAACAGGAGAGTGACACAAGGGAGAGCCAAGACGAGACGCACCGAAAAACCAGGAACTAAGGTGGCACAGGCAGTACGACACGTCTCTCCCACATCAGAGATCCCGAGGATCAAACCCCAGTGAAGACAGGAGGAGAAGGATGAGAAGAGAGGGCAGGAAATAGACACAGAGACTTGCCTAGTGAATGGACACAGAAACAGCAAAAACGGGGTGGGGGAGGTAAAAATGGATAAAAGTAAATAAATAAATCCCTAAAAAAATGTATAGGGGAGGAAAACACAGACTATAGTTAGTAGTAATACTTTGACGATGCTCTTTCATGATTTGTTAACAAATGTTTCACAACAATGCAGGGTGTTTGAAGGGGGCAGCGACATGTGGGAGCCCTTTGTGATATTGTGCATGTTTGTTCTGTTAAGTTCACGATGTTTACTGAACACTTATATTATGTATGTTCATGTATGAATGATACACTTCAATAAATTGTTTTTTTTTTTTAATCTCCCAACAAAGAAGAGTCCAGGGCCAGATGGCTACACAAGTGAATTCCACCAAGCATTTCAAGAAGAATTAACACCAATCTTGTTTCAACCCTTCCAAAAATGGACGAGGAGGGAAAATTACCCAAAAATTTTTATAAAGCTAACATCAACCTAATACCAAAACCAGATAAAGATAGTACAAAAAAGAAAATTATAGACCAATCTCTCTAATGAACACAGATGGAAACATTCTCAGCAAAATACTTGCAAATAGAATCCAACAGCATAACAAAAGAATTATACACCATGAACAAGTGGGATTTATTCCTGTTATGTAAGGCTGGTTCAACATAAGAAAATTAATTAATATAATACACCACATTAACAAATTGAAGGGAAAAAACTACATGACCATCTCGATCATTGCAGAAAAGCCATTTGACAAAATCCAGCATCCTTTCTTGATAAAAAACTTCGAAAGACAAGAATTAAGGAAAATTCCTCAATATGATAAAAGGAATATATGAAAAACCCACAGCCAACATCCTACTCAATGGGAAAAGGTTGTAAGCATTCCCTCTAATATCAGGAACAAGACAAGGATGCCCACTGACACTATTATTATTCAATGTTGTGCTAGAAGTTCTAGCTAGAGCAATTAGACAAGGAAAAAACAAAAGGTATCCAAATTGGAAATGAGGAAGTAAAACTCTCACTTTGCAGATGACATAATCCTATATCTAGAAAATTCTGAAATGTCTATGACAAAGCTATTTGAGCTAATAAACAAGTTCAGCAAAGTGGCAGTACACAAGATCAACACACAAAAACCAGTAATGTTTCTCTACACTAGTATTGAACAATCTGAGGAGGAAATAAGGGGGAAAGTTCCATTTACAATAGCAAAAAATGTCTCAAATACCTAGGAATCAATTTAACCAAAGAATTACAGGACTATATTCAGAAAACTACAAAACAATGCTAAAATATATCAAAGAAGACCTAAATACGGAAAGACATTCCATGTTCATGGATTGGAATACTAAATATCGTGAAGATGTCAGTCCTACCTAAATTGATTTATAGATTCAATGCAATACTAATCAAAACTCCAACAGCCTATTTCACAGAAATAGAAAAGGCGATTACCAAATTTATTTGGAAGGGAAAGTGCACCTGAATAGCCAAAAGCATCCTAATAAAGAAGAACGATGGGGAAGGACTTTCACTGCCTGACCTTGAAACTTATTACAAAGCTAGAGTGGTCAAAACAGCGTGGGGGTGAAGAGATGCACCAAAAAGACAATGATGCAACCAGATAGGAAGGAAAAAAAACAGCATGGTATTGGTATACAGACACTAGATCAGTGAAATACAATTGAGAATCCAGAAATAAACCCTCACCTCTATGGCCAACTGGTTTTTGTCAAACCTACCAAGTCCACATTAACAGGACAAAACAGTCTCTCCAACAATGGTGCTGGGACAACGGAATATCTATAACGAAAAGAATGAAAGAGGACCCTTACCTCACTCCCTACACAAGAATCAACTTAAAATGGATCAAAGACCTAAATATAAAAGGCAGGACCATAAAACTACTAGAAGAAAATGCAGGGAAACATCTTAAAGATTTTGTGGTAGTTGGTGCTTTCTTGTATCTTACATGCAAAACATGAGCAACACAAGAAAAATTAGATAAATGGACCTCCTCAAAATTAAACACTTTTGCACTTCACAGGACTTTGTTAAAAGGGTGAAAAGGCAGCTGACTTAATGGGAGAAATTATTTGGAAATCACATATCCGATAAAGGTTTAATATCCATGATATATAGAGGCTACAACTCAACAACAAAAAGACAAACAACCCAATTTTAAAATGGACAAAAGGGGAAGCAGGTGTGGCTCAAGCAGATGGGCACCAGTCTACCACATGGGAGGTCCTGGGTTCGGTTCCTGGTGCCTCCTAAAGAAGACAAGCAAGACAGAAAGCTGATGCAACTGGCTGGTGTGGCGAGCTGACACAGCAAGATGACACAAGAAGAGGACATAATGAGGAAACAAAATGAGATACACAACAAGCAGGAAATGGAGGTGGCTCAAGCCAATGGGCACCTCCATCCCACATGGGAGGTCTCAGGTTCGGTTCCTAGTGCATCTTAAAAAGAAGACAAGCACACAATGGATGGACACAGAGAGCAGACAGCGAGTACAAAACAATGAAGGGGAGGAGAAATAAATAAAATAAATCTTTTTTTTCCAAATGGGCAAAAGACTGGAATAGACATTTGTCCAAAGAAAGAATACAAATGGCAAAAAAAAAATACATGAAAAAATGTTCAACATCACTAATGATTAGGGAAATGCAAATCAAAACTACAATAAGTTATCATTACACACCTATTAGAATGGCCACTATTAAAAAGACAGAAGGGGCAGATGTGGCTCAAATGGTTGGGTGTCCATTTCCCATATGCAGGGACATGAGTTCGATCCCTGGGACCTCCCGGTAAAATAAAGAAAAATATAGAAGGTGTGCAGAGGCGCCATCAGTCCCCTCTGAACCATGCAGCAAGATGATGATGTAACAGGAGAGAGACACAGGGGAAAGCCAAGGCGAGATGCGCCAAAAAAACAGGAACTGAGATGGTACAGGTGGCAGAACGCCTCTCTCCCACATCAGAGGTTCCCAAGATCGAATCCCGGTGAAGACAGGAAGAGAAGGATGAGAGGAGAGGGCAGGAAACAGACACAGAGAATTGCCCAATGAATGGACAAAAAAAAACAGCAAAGATGGGGGGGGGTAAAATGAATAAAAAGTAAATAAATAAATGTTTTTTTAAAAAAAGACAAAAAACTACAAGTGTTGGAGAGGATACGGAAAAATAGGAACACTGTTGGTGGGAATGCAGAATGGTACAGCCACTTGGAGAACTGTTTGGTAGTTCCTAAGGAAGTTGAATATAGATTTGCCATGTGACCCAGCAATACCACTACAGGGCATATACCCAAAAGAACTGAGAGCAGTGACATGAACAGACATCTGCACACCGATGTTCAGAGCAGCGTTATTCATGATTGCCAAAAGATGGAAACAAACCAGGTGTCCATCAACCAATGAGTGGATAAAGAAACTGTGGTGTTTACACACAACGGAATGTTATGTAGCTATAGGACGAAATGAAGTCGTGAAGCATATGACAACATGGATGAAGCTGGAGGACATTATGCTGAATGAAGCAAGCCAGACACAATTGGACAAATACTGTATGATTGCACCTTTATGAACTAACTATATTGTATAAACTCATGGAGTTATTAACTAGAATATGGGTCACCAGAAAATTAGAATAAGGTTAGAGAATGGAAGGCTGAGGGTTAACTTGTGCAGAACTGGTAAAAAGGTTCTGTGAATCTTTGGCAATGAATAGAAAAGGTGAAAGCACAACATAATATTTGTAACTAACAGTACTATTATATGGGTATGACAGTGGTTAAAAGGGAAAGTCTAAGGCCATGTATATTACTAAAAGGAAAGCTAAAAAACATAACATGGAATAGTATAACATAGTAAAACCTCATGTGAAATATGAATATTTAAGACTGTTTTTCTTTGAAACTGAACAAATGTTATGTATCTTAATGTTACAAGACGATAATTTTTCAGGTGAAAGAAAATTCATTATGCTCCATGAAAGAAACCAGAAACAAAGTACAATATATTGTATGATTCCATTTATATAAAATATAAATATATATAAAAAAGAAAAATGTACCGAAGCTGAAGGATACATGTTTCCAGTTTGGAAAGGCCCATAAAGGGTTCAGCACAATGAATAAAAATAATAATAAATCCATGTCAAGGTGCATTATTAAGATATTTCAGAACACTAGAAGATAAAGTATTTTTAAGCTTCCAGGGGAAAACAATGTTATCACACAGAGGTTACAGAGGAATCAAAATGACATTAACCTTCACAACAGTAAGCACTAGAAACTGGAATACAAAGGAACAATGTCTTAAAAGTTCCATATAAAAACTATTTTCAACCTAAAATTCAATATCCAGAGAGCTATCAATCAGGTGTGAAAGTAAAATTAAGATATATTGAGACTTGCAAGGTCTCCAAAAAATTGCTTCCCTCACCTCTTTTTTGGGAAGATCTTACAGATGTATGCCAAAACAATGAAGGAGTAAACCAATAAAGAGAAAGACATTGAATTCATAAAACAGGAGATGTAACACAGGACAGAGGCAAAGGGAATTCCCAGTATATTGACAAAAAGGACTCCTATAATGACAGTTGTTCAGCAGGTATAAAAATTGGAACAGGAGAATGGAGAGCTCCAGAAATTATATCTTCAGGAAAATAAATGAAACATAAATTATCCGATATATTTGATCACACAGAAAATAGTGACATAGAAAACTAAGCAAATGAAAAAAATAAAATTATCTCCAGTAAGAAAAATGTGCACACAAAAGGAAATGTAATTATAGTACAGTGCATAGCTTAGCAGGAAAAAATCATTATAACAAATCAAACAGTGAATTTTGATTTAGTCAAAAATTGTATTTTAACCACATTAGAGAGGGAATATGAGGGCTTGAATGGTGGAAGAGGGCCAAATCCTCATCTCTCATAACAGGAATTCAATATGTAATGTCTAAAATTGATAAATCAAAAAGTACAAGTAGAAGCACATTGTGCTTTGTGGGTTTTTTTTGTTTTGTTTTGTTTTTTAGGAGGTACCAGGAATTGAACCCAAGATCTCATACATGAAAGCACATGCTCAACTAATGAGTTACACCTGCTCACCAGCACATTGTGCTTTTTTGGTTTTGTTTTGTGTTATTGTTGTTATTGTTTATGGCACATTGTATTTTTAATGGAAGTAAATGCCGGCAAAATAGATAAAAGAGTTTAGGGAGAAGTTTAGAGGTGAGGTGGGTAGGCTGGGGAATCAGTTTTTCATTGTAAGCCTTACAGTATTGTTTGACTTTTTTAACCGCGTGATTGTACTGTTTTGACTAATTTTTTTAAACTTTAAAATAAAGCTTCAAAGTGTTATATCATTTTCATTTTCATTTCCCTAACTGAATATTTTTACCATGTTTATGTGCTGATTGCATATTACCTAGCAAATATTTATGTATGTGTTGGATATCTTCCCCCAGCAGTGGATATATATAAAAGAGCAAAAGTAAATCTTTACCCTCAAATATCTCAGGTGGGAGAGAAAGATAAGTAATCAAGTAATTATTAAACAATATAACTGTTAAAATAGAGAAATATCTGGGGCACTGTGGGAGCAGAAAGGAGGGCATGTCTGGCTTTGCCTTGGGGGAGGTGATCAAGGAAAGCTGCACTGAGGAAGTGATTCCCAAGCTGGGTCTGAGGGGAGAGCTTTCCAGGCAAATGGATTTGTTTCCTTCATCAAGTCTGGTAAGATTAGGAGGCAGAGTGTGTGGCATGCAGGTTTGTCTCATCCTTTGTTGAGTTTTATTTGGGCCAGGCCAAGTTTTATGGCCTCCTGTGGACATTTTAAAATCTCAAAGATGTGTCTGTTCTTAAAATGCAGCTGGGGTTTTGGCTTTGAGGTAGCAATAATGCAAACAGCTATAGTTAACACAGAGTCCCAAATGGGAAGGCTGGGAAAATGAAAGTATTCAAACTCGCTGGTATGTATATCCTCTAATGGCCTTGTTCTTAATATAAAGGTGCTTTTAGTGTGTCTGATTTGCAGTTACAGACTTTTCAAATTATGAAAATAAGCTCTTCTCTAAGCTTCTCAAAGCAAAAAAAAAAAAAACAGTCAGCAATCAAGCATTTAATCATCCTTCACAATATCAATGGTAAAAAGATATTAGCTATGAAAATAAGCACTAGTCCATATATTCATCAGTTCCCTTTCCTCCTTAGAAACTGGCACAAAGCAATCACAGATTCCTAGACTAGGAAAAAGAAAACAGGCCCCACCTATCAAGGGAGGAGTGTAAAAGAATTTATAGCCATCTTAAATATATCACAGTCTGCCCTCTGGCCACAATTATTTACATTCCTCCCACATACAAAATGCACTCAGCTCCTCAGAGAACCTATTCCAAAAAACTCATCCCATTACACCATCAGACTCAGAACCAAGGTCCAGGATTTTATCATCTGAATAAATTCCAGGTATGGATGAGGTACAGATTCTAGGGTGCAGCTTCTTACTGTTCTTTTCCATCTGAAGACCAGTGTACTAAGGAGGCAAGTTATCTGCCCCTTACACACCCAGCTACAATGGTGGGACAGGCATAAGATAATTCCTAGAAGAACATAGTAGTCACTGGTCTGAAATCCAGCCTGGGATGTGTTGCCAGACCCTTAAGACCTAGTTCTGCTCCCCGGGAATGATTCTCTGAGTCTTTTAGTTCTGCCCTCGGAGCCATCCTTCCTTTTCTATAAGAAATACCCCATGTTTGCAACTGAGTAGTTTTTTCAGTCTGCTTTTTGCTCATGGTAGTTTGGGGGACCAAAGCCCTCTTTTAATTTTGTACTGGCTCTGTCACTTTCAGGCCAAAGTAATGTAATCCCTTTAAAATTTGGTGGGGGGGGGAGGGGGGAGCTTCTGTGTATCAAGCTATACTACACTCCATTAGCCAAAAAACATATCAACAAATCACTTTGAGATAGCCTTTCTCTACATTGGGGCCCCTGTGAGGCTGCTGTGGAACAACACGCTTAAGAGTTTTAGAAATCCTACTGTTTAACAGAGAGGGTCCATAAGGCACAGCATTAGGAAACTTAGAATTTAGGAATGTTCTATGAGACAGTGCCTTAAAACTTTCCGAGGTCTTAACAAAAGGTTTTACCTTTGCACCCTTGACTTGTCTTTACCCAGTGACTTCATTTTACTGGTAAAATCCTGGATTTTATTTTTTTCCTGAGACCCTTTATTCCTTTGAGATCCTCACGCTGGCTAGAAATACTATTCTGGGCCCTTCTTTAGTTTAGCTCTTTCTCCTCATATTTTATCATAGGCAAGTAGAAAAAACTACATGACCCTTTGCACTCTCTGCCTGGAAGTCTCCCTAGCCAGATCTAGAAGTTCATTAGGTACCTTTCTATTTTCCATGTTACCACAAGCTTCCAATAACAATTTCTTAACTGTCCTGCAAGTCCTCCCCAACAATCTCCTTCACATCTTCCCCTTTCAGCTTTCACTAGCAGACTCCTCAAGGCCCTTCAAGTCTCTACCCATTGCCTAGTTCCAAAGCCAACAGCACGTTTCAGATTGTTATAGCAGAGTCTCACTTCTAGGTATAGGATTCTGTTCTTGTTATTTGATGCTATGTAACAAACTATCCCAAAACTTAACAGCCTAAAAAAATTTCATTATATCTCTCAAATATATGGGTCAGGATTCAGGATACGACTTGGATGACTGTTTCTTCCACTCTATATGGAGTTGACTGGTGTCACTTGATGGTATTCAGTTCACAGTTGGGCTGGTCTGGAGGATCCAAGACAATTTTACTCATATGCCTGGCATATTAACAAGGACAGCTAGAAGGGTCAGCTGAGATGACCCTTCTCCTTCTTCATGTAGTCTCAAAACTTGCCCATGAGGTTTCTCAAGAAGGGATGTCAGAGTTCCTGTATGACACCCCAGGAATCCAAGAGGCAGTTTTCCAAGAAATACAAAGTGGAAGTTCCCAGTCTCTTAAGTCCTGGTTTGGAAACTGGCACAGTGTCATTTCTGCCATATTTTATTACTTAAAGCAGCCACAGAATCTGCTCAGTTTCAAGGGAACGGAACATAAACACCATCTCTTAATAGGAGGAACATCAAAGAATTCATGACCATATGTATCTGCCACATAAAGAATGTTAAAAATAAAGCCAAGAGTTGAACTCAGATCTTCTGTCTCTAGATGCATGTGTGCACCATAATAGTATTTACTCATTCACTCACTCATGAATTCAACAAGCATTTCTAGAATACCTCTGTCTTCTAGGTACTAGACAGGGAAAAGGTGTAAACTCTACCATGACATAGTGTACTTTCTAAATGGGGTCAGCAATATGTTCACCAATAAAGCTATGTGGCAGTTTGAGATTATTTATGAATTCCCTAAAGAGAGATTATGTTTGTAAACGAATCTATTCCTCTGGGTGTAATACCCTTTGATTGTATTAGATTCAGCTAAGATGTTTTTGATGAAATTATGTTAAGATTAGGACTTTGATTCAACCATGCCAGTAGAGCATGACTCTGGTTGAGTCCCTGCCTCTTGGTGGGCTGATATAAACACTCACAGAAGAAGATACAGGAAGAGAGAGAGCGCCGTAGACATGGAAGAGAACTTGGTCATTTCAATCCTGCCATGTAACAGAAAGGAAAAGGCTCAAACAGCTAAATCCCCGGGAAGAAAGACAAGCCCTATGCCAGCCTACAGCTGAGATCAGAAGAAGCTGGGCCCATGGAGCCTTAAGAGGAAGAAGGAAGGAGAAACCAGGCCGAGATTGCCCACCATCTTGCTTCAACACATGGCAACAGACTTTGGTGAGAAAGCAGCCTTGAGTTGGACTCTTTAGGGCCTTGAAACTGTAAGCTTTACCCCCAAATAAATACCCTTTATAAAAGCCAACAGACTTCCAGTACTTTGCATCAGCACCCCTTGGCTGACTAATACATGCTAAATGCCAGTAAGAGAGGTGTGCCAAATGCTGGAAAAAGACAGAAAAGGGAGAAAATAGTGGCAGTGGGGAAATGGGGCTATCAGGGAAGGCTTCCCAAATAAGTGACACTATTAGTGAGTCTTAAAGGATGAATAAAATTTGCCAAAAGGAGAAGAGAATGAAGGACTTTCCAGGCATGGACCAAGAAGAGAAGGGGTGAGAGATCATAGTATGTTTGGGAAAGAGTGAGGAGTTCGTGTGGTTGGTATAGAAGGTATGAAAAGTATGAACTGCTCAGAAATTATTTTAAGTTTTTTCTTGAGATGGTTAGAGAAACATAGGGAGAAAGTGACTTGAGATTTCATTTTTACTTAATGTTTTTCCTATTGATAATTCTAAGAGTAGTATTCCAAAGCATTCTTTTCTATGTTCCCATTTGCAACCCATCCCCCCTTTCCTTCATTAAATCATAGCAGTAGAATTGGAGCAATATAAGGTCAGTTAATGTTCCATATTTACATTCAGCATGTAAACTTCTGTCTTTCAACATGTGCACAGGTTCGGGAAATAGACTGTATGTGGTAAATATTAATCGTGCTTGTTTATATGGTTCTTTGAAGACTACACATTGAACCTGACCCTAGTACTTGATAGCACAGAGATTGACAGTTAAGTAAGAGGCTATTTCACTTGGCATCAGACTCCTAAACACTGTCAGTGGCCCATTCTACTACCTGTAGTAGGGCCCCTGATATCCTCTGTCATGCCTTCGTGAAAATTAGAAAAAGATACATCCTCTGGGTAGATACAGCTCCATGCCATGTTTCAATGGCTTGGAGAGCAGAATAAGGTCCAAATTTCAACTGTCATGTCCTGGGTTGGATGCTTTTGTGACATGTATGAACTGCACAACTCTCTTCTCTGGCCTTGCCTGATTATTGGTGTTCCATCATCAAATTCAGAACAGAGTCTGTGGACACAGGCCAAAGAGGCTATTTTCCATTCATTTCTCCCCACATCCCCTGATTCTTATGTGTATTGTGACTTACTGGTCAAACACCAAGCAAATCATCCTGCTTCTCTGTGCTTATTTTTCTCTCTGAAATCTTCAAGGACTGGCCCTTCTCACCCTGGAATATAGCACTGCATTTGTCAGAAGTAAGCTTGGCAAGCATAATACTCTATCCATACCTTCACCCGATATTGAAAAAAAAAACTTTTTCATTGCACAAACCATTTTGAAACAGTAACTAGAAATAGAGACACAGAGAGAAAGAATATTACCCACAATCCTACCCCTACTAAATCAACCATTGTCATTTCTTCATATTACTTTGGTGACCATTGTTTCTAAGTTCCTAAATTCTAGGCTCTATCAACATGTATATGTCATTTTTTTAATGTTGTAATGAGAAAGTACATTTCATTTTATTTCTGTATGTTTTACTAAGTATAAGATTCAAAGAAATTTTTGTGTTGCTGTATAGTTGTCATGCATACATCCAATAAATATTTATACAGATCCTACAGCGTGCCAGGCTCTATTTTAGATGCTGAGGATTTGGTAGTGAAGAGGACAAGTCCCTTACCCTGCGGACTTAATTACAGTGAAGTCTTTTCAAAAACAGCAAAAAGTTTATATTTTATATGGGATGTAAGTGCATTTCAATAAAACAGTGACTTTGTAGAATAGGGACTCCAAAGTTACAGTGCCCTGGCCCATAGAGTCCTACTTCCAGGAATCCTTTCTGATCCCCACCCAAATGGACTAATCAATCTCCTCTGGGCCCTCTATAGCAGGGGTTCTTAACAAGGGGTCCATGAGCTTGAATTTAAATAAAAAAAAAAACATTCTTGTGGGGATGTGTTGGTGCAGGTGTGATATATTTATTAAATAGTAACAGTGTAGTGTGGACTTAGTAAGGGGTCCATGATTTTCACCTGACTGGCAAAGGGGTCCATGGAACAAAAAAGGTTAAGAACCGCTGTCTAGCTGATGCTTGGGGGTGGGAGGGATATATTTATTTATCTTCGCAACTGGATCAGGAACAAGCCAGGTTTGGTAAATCAGGTTTCCTAGTGCTATCGGGGGCACTCTCATCTTTCTTGTTTCCTTCCTTTGCATATGTTGCTTCATGAGCTGTTTGTTCATTCAACAAAGGAGAGAGCCTACTGTACCTTAGGCAATGTGCCAATTCTCCCATGCAGGAGGGATGGATGATTCAGCTTGATCAGGTTGTGACAGAGAAAAGCTCAGTGATGTGAGAGCACAGAGGAGGTAGCTAAGGCAGAAGAGGCTTCCCAGGGGAAATGAAGTTGAGTCCAAGAAGGAGAAGTGGGAAAATATGGTTAGCCTAGTGGGAGAGAGAGGGTTAGGATTGGGGAAAGTGGGTATTTGTCAGAGAAACAATATGGGCAAAGTCCCCAACCAGAAGTAACAGTCTTTGAGGTAATCAAAAGTACATTAGGTAGCCTGGAGTTTAGGATTGAGGGGTGGGAGGTGGGGTGGGAGTGGCACACAGCGCTACTAATGAGTTTGGGGAGGTAACCAACTTGTAAACCATAGTTTATAACAGTATTCAAGATCATTGATGGTTTTTAAAAAGGGGGATGACATGATCAGAGTTGCATTTTTTTAAAAAGTAAGGGAGGCGGATGTGGCTCAAGTGATTGGGATCCCGTCTACCATATAGGAGGTCCAGAGTTTGATTCCCCCCAGCCTCCTGATGAAACGCAAGCTGGCCTGGGCGGGGAGCTGGTCCATGTGGAGTGCTGGCCGGCACAGGAGTGCTGGCCCACGCTGAGAGCTGGGGCAACATGATGACACAACAAAAAGATATACAGAAGAGAGACAATAAGAGATGCAGCAGATTAGGGAGCTGAGGTGGTGCAAGAGATTGAGCAGCCTTCTCCACTCTGGAAGGTCTCAAGATCAGTTCCTGGTGCTGTGTAAAGAGAAGACAAGGGAAGCGGCTGTGGCTCAATCAGTGGGGCTCCCGTTTACCATATGGGGGGCCCTGGGTTCGGTTCCGGGGGCCTCCTGGAGAAGGCGGCCCGCCTGCACGGCGTGGTTGGCTGACCCTGCGAGCACAGGCGGCAAGGGGGGGATAAATGAATAAATAAAGAAAATCTTAAAAAAAAAATAAAATAAAATAAAATAAAGAGAAGACAAGCAGACTCAGAAGAACACACAGAGAGCAGACAGTGAGTGCAAAACAACGGGGGGGGGGACACGAGAAATAAATAATTTTTTTTTTTTAAAAAAGGAGTTCTGTTTTGCAGATAATGGGTTGGATGGGAACAATTGTGAATGCAGGAAGAATAGCTGGGAGTCTACTGCAATAGTCTGAGCCAGAGGTGATGGTGGTTTATACTATAGTGGGGTGAATGGAAAAAATGGGACAATTGAGATAGACAACTGGAAGAATCATCTCTGGCTGTGATGTTGGAGGATACGGAAGTGATTGGAGAGGTAGGGAGGGTTCATTAATGAGCTCGGACTTAATTCTGAAAAGATAAAAGGGAAGCCATTTAACATTTTAACCATGGGCGTGATCCATTCAGATATTCGTTTATAAATAGATCACTTGGCATGAAAGATGGTGAGAAGACTTGACAGAACAGTGCACAGGTAAGAGCTGAGACTTAAGCGGAAAGGGAGCAGTGGATGAGGGGAGGCGCCGGAAACTGGAGAGAGGTTTCAGAGTCAGGTATAGAGCCAAACTGTCAGAGACTAAGCAGAAACTGACGCAGCCCCAGGAACAGCTGCTGAGGGGTGGGGGTGGGGGACGGGTTGAGACGCGCAGTCAGAGCCTCCCAGGCCTCCGGGCGCCGAGGGCGGGATCAGGGCACGCACGGCGGGATGACGCAGGGCCGAAGCCGGCCTCTTTCTGGCTGCCGCTGCCTAGCTGAGGCGAAATAGGATGAGGCCCGTGGCCGCGGCTCCGGCGTCGGCTGGGGCAGCAGCTGAGACAGCAGCTGAGGCAGCCGCGACGGCCGCGCCCCCCCCTCCTGACCTGGATTAGGCCCAGCAGCTCCGTGGCCGCCGCCGCCCCGCGGGGGGGCGGGGTGGGGAAGTGCTTCGTCTCCCCGCCCCCCCCCCCCATCATCGCCTTGCGGGAGGCAACCGCCGCGACCCTAGTGGAGCCCGCGGCCCAGGCTTGAGCCCCCACTCTCGGGGGCTGGCATGAGCGGCCCCTCGGCGGCGCCGGGGGGCGGGGGAGTCACCGCCGCCTGAGCCCCGGCCTGCCGCCAGACCCCACCTCGTCGATCGAAGCTGACCGCGGAGCGTGCGAACGACCCCGCCACTCCTTTCTTCCTCTCCTAGATCACACACCCCAGCCCCGGAAGATGGGGAACTGCCTCAAATCCCCCACCTCGGATGACATCTCCTTGCTTCACGAGTCTCAATCTGACCGGGCTAGCTTTGGCGAGGGGACGGAGCCGGATCAGGAGCCGCCGCCGCCATATCAGGTAGGGGAGGGTGTGTGTTGGGGAGGGGGGAAAGAAGAGCAGAGGCAGCTCTGGTCGAAATTGTGGGGGTTAGGGCCGTCACTCCTGGCCCTGACAAGGCCTGGGCTGGGGGAATTTGACCCTCTTAGGGGGCTGGGCCTGAGGGTTATTGCCCCCCGCTCCCAGAAAAGGGGTGGTCTTTCACCTCCCCTCGGGCACCGTGTGGAGATGGTACTCTCTGTCCTTGGGTTCCGCGATCCGAATATGTGATCAGATCCCTTTGGCCAATCTTGTAGTTCGCTTATGGAGTTTGGGAGTGACATTATTTTCCTGCTTTTATGTCTAAATCGTGGAGTCTGAGCTGTGGGATTTAGGAATAGTTTCCTCATTGCAGCGCCAAGCTGGATTATCGGTTCTGGATAGGTAGTTGCCCCAACCCACTCCTTGTGTATTTTCATGTGTGATCATCTTCACCACTCCCTCCCCCCCCCCCCCCCCAACTGCCCCCACCCCCACCCCCGCCTTCCCCGACTCTCTTGTTAATTGGATCTGGTAGGTGTTCATTTCTTCCTCTCTTTGGGAGAGAATCTCCAAGTGGTGATTTTTGTCCCAGCAACATCAACAGTTATTTATTTATTTATGTGTCTGTATATATTAATTTTTAACCCCTCCTCAATAGAGCTCCACCCCCTATGACACACCTTTTAAAATGTGCTTACTTAATAAAACTTGGTTGTCTTGAACTTTGGAGACCTTTAAACCTGGTTAGGGAAGTACCTTCTGTTAGTTGTAGTTCCTTTGTATCAGACTTTCTTCTAAATAGGTACAGCAACCAGCAGCCCCAGATGTGTTTAAAGAATAAAGAACGAAAACCTCTTGAGAAAATCAGAATATGCAGATGTTATAATGCATGGTTTGTGTGTGTATGTGTGTGTATACACCTTTTCTCTACCTTTCCAATTTTAAAGATCGAATAAAAATTTTTTTTCCTGAAAGACTTGGATAGTTAAGTGGCTTGTAGTTTTTAGTTTTTTCCTGAAGAGTGCTTAGTTTTTCTAACTAGGCAGTCTCCTTTGTTTCATGTGGTGACATCATTATCTAGTGTTACTCCTTTCTCATTCCTTTGTAAACCACACAAGAAAAACTTGATTGCACATGCTGGTTTTCTGAATAAAACCCTTCAGCGACCTTTCATATATAGATGAAGTCTATTCTTATTGTGGCATTCAGAATCCTCCATGACTTATCTCACATTCTGTATTCCAGGCCTACCAAATACACAGTCTGGTCACACCTCTCTGCCTTTGCTTCATATGCTCCTTCTGCTTGAGCTCTTCCCCTGAGGTCTGCCAGGTGAACATCTAATCGTTTCAGAGGACTCAGCTCTCATGTCACCTTATATCTGACAGTCTCCTTCCTCCAGCCTTGAAGCCATCATTCCCTCATTTGTGGCCCTATTGAACCCTTGTACACTCTGTAAGCAGCACCTATAAACGCTTTAGTGAATATCTTTAATTAGATGTATCTCATCCTAGAGGCTTCCCTTGTCCCCAGTATAAGATGTATGTAGGTAGGGACCCTGTGTCTTCTATGTGCTGCTGTATCCCCAGCATCTGGCACATAGTTGGTACTCATTATCTTTAGGATAAATGAATAATATAAACCCTTAAGAAAAGGGACTGTATCTCCAATACTTCACACAATTTCTGGCATATAAGAAGCATTTAAGTTTTGAATAAATTAATGATTATGAATTTGGTATTGTGCTTTCTATAGGTACACATTAATTTCCCCCAAAGAATGATCACAGGTCTCTTAAAAATGCAAGCCAAATCTGTCTTTCCAAATATCTTTGAATGAAGCAAATGAATTGTTTATATTTATTCTTTGCCCCCATATATATATATATACTGTACAAAAGTGTGTTTATTTCAATTTCATGAATAAATTTTTTTAGAGATATGAATTTTATTTCAAATTCTCCTTCCATGTTCCCTAGCCCATTTCCAAGCAAATTTAATATCTTTGAGTTGTTCTCTTTCTCTTATAATTGTAGTTTTAAGGATAACTTCTTAGAATTGATGAGAAGTGTATGTATTTGCCCTCACCATGAGGACTGTATGATAATGTGGCTATTTTGGTATTATGAACATTTTTTGAAACATATTACTTGGGAGTTTTCATGGTTGCCCTTTCCTGAAGTGAATGACCTGGATATTGATATATGCAAGTTTAGTATCACTTGAAGAAAAAAATTACTTTAAAAGATGAGGGCATAAAAACAGAAACTTTTATAGGAAAAAAATGCACACACACCCTGCAAAGGAAATAAGGTTTCTTAGGAGTGGTTAATTTAGATGAACTGAGAAATGCTGATCCAAAGTAAATGATTTATAATATTTTCAGTGGACCTAAGTAACTTTTTTTTTTCTTAAGAAATAGTATATAATTAACAGAGGTACAGGAATGTAGGCTTTTCAAAAAAAAAAAAAAATTTTTTTTTTTTTTAAAGAATTACTGTTCGGGAAGCGCCTGTGGCTCAATCAGTAGGGCTCCCGTTTACATATGGGAGGCCCTGGGTTCGGTTCCCGGGGCCTCCTGGTGAAGGCAAGACCGCCCGCGCGGCGTGGTTAGCTGATCCAGCGAGCACAGGCAGCAAGGGGGGGATAAGTGAATGAATAAATAAAATCTTTTAAAAAAAATAAAAAGGAATTACTGTTAAGCTGCAATGGGTTTTTTTTGTTTGTTTTTTTTTTTAATTTCATAAAGAGGTTAGCTGATTATAGAAGAACACATATGGTATTTTTCTGAGTAAATAATGTCCTTTGTGTTGTTTATGTTGCACAATGTACATATATGCCAAGAGCTCTGTAGAGTAAACTTCTCTAAGTTCCAATTATTTACTTTTAGCAGGATCTGACAGATTTGTTTCACTGAAGTTATTTAAATTTTTTTTTTTCCCTGAAAATTAAGCCCTGCACCATTATGTTCAAAGTTTGTAGGAAGTGCCTGTTTCTCTCTTGGGTCACTGTGTTTCTCCTAATTGGTCTTCCTGCTTTTATTCTTGCCTCTCTATAGACTGTCCTCAACACAGCAGCCAGATTTGGATAAAATGGATCATGAAACTCTCCTCAAGACCCTCTTGTGAATCCCATTTTATTCATAGTAAAAAGCCAGATTCCTTATAGTGTCCCATAGAATCCCCAAGCGAGTCCTTACTAGTTTCTCCTGTCCTCTCTGGACTCCTTGCTTTTCCTTAGAACTTTGCAAGACTTTTGCCCTGATTGTTCCCTGTACCTGGAGTACTCTTCCCCCAGGAAAAAAAAAAAAGTACCTTGACTGACTCCCTTACCTCCTTCAGGTCTTTACACAAATGTTACCTCCTTAATAAAGCCCTATTTAAAATTGCCCAAACACCTGGAATTCCCCCCTACCCTGTTCTGTCCCCCCCACCATAGCACTTTTCACTTTTTAACACAGTCTTTACTTACGTGTGATGTTTATCTATTATTATCTGTCTCCTCCCACTAGGTGGTAAAGTCCCTGAGGAAAATAATTTATTTATTTTTTTAATTGGTATTTCCTAAGTAACTAGAACAGTACCTGGCACACATGAAACATTCAATAATTAATGGATGAATGAATTAATAGATTTATTTTGAATGAAGAAATATATTTTGAGGCTGATGCAGTTAATGTTTTATAAAAACTAAGCATATTCCTAGTCCTATTTTTTTTCTGTCAGTTTTAATGAATCAGTCCTAAAAATCAAGTTCAATAATATTAAAAATAGGAATTTATTTAAAATGATAAAAATAATTATTGATAAAATAAAAATTATTATTTTTTTAAAACCCTGTATATATTCTACCACAAAATGTTTATTTTATGAGAAAGTACTTGAATCCTTATCCTCAGAGAAATGAGAGGGATGAGGTTAGGGCTGTTCTTGAATTAGAAGGTTAAAGCAAAGAATATGGTTTTGGCACACTCCTCAACTCTCATCACTGAATCTTTAGAAACAATACAAAGGAAATCTCTTTTAAATGAAAATCCATGGCAGTCTTGGAAGGGCAGTGAGAAGGAAGATAAGCCAGGGGCCCAGGTACGCAATCCAGCTTGGAAGAGGTAGATGTGAAGCGCTTCATGTACCACTTTATCATTCTTACAGGTACCCTGTTTGTCATGTGATAATTCTAGACTGGCAGATTGAACAAAAGCAAACAAAAACCTGCTTTATAGTATTTCTATCTATATATTTACAGAATATATATATAAATAAGGATTAGTATATTTTGGTCTTGCAGTGGTTGGTTATATAATTTGAGGTTTATTCATCTTTGTGATTAATATTTTGAGATTTTAAAATCAGAAGAAAAAAATTAGTTATTGATAATAGAGCAGCAAGTACAAGTATAGCTCTGGTTTTGGAGTCAGATGGCCCTGTGTTCAAATTCTAGCTCTGACACATGTGGAATGAAAAAGGAAAGAGAGTTTACCAGATTGTGTTGTGTTTTGAGGAATTTCCTTTCACAAATAGCAAAGCATAATATTTTGGATATTTTAAATTTTGAATGAATAAAGCTTTCTTCAAGCTGTTTTTCATGTTTAAAAGGCCAGGTCTATCCTATAGAACTCATTAAAAGTAACTCCTGTCCTTTAGAAATTAGGATATATTAAAATACTTAATTTTATGCATACAAAGCTATAATAGTATATTCCTCATTTTTTATGATATTTATGAAGTTAAATTCAGGTAATTGAAGATTTAAAAAAAAATTTTTTTTAGCATTTTGTTACCATTTTGGTGAAAATTACCCCAAAGTGTATTTCACATAGCTTGGTCTTATTAAACAAATTATTGAATTTTTAAAAATTCCCTTCACGTGAATTTTTTTTTCCTCCCTTTTTGAAGAAGTTCTACCTTTTCACTGAGGTGTAGATCACCTCTAACTTATTTAGTAAAGCCTTCCTGGACCATTTTTTCTCCTCACTCCTCTGTGCAGGTATAGTACTTGTTTGTACTATTTATCTAAAATCATATATTACCTTGTTAATTATTTCTCAGTGTTTTAGCAATTTTTATTTCCCCATATCACAGTTTCCATGAAAAATGAGAATGGTGTGTTAAGCTCTTAAAAATTTCTCAGTGGAGTAGAATGGCATATTAAACATTGTAGACACCTAGTGAATATTTGATGGTTGACTAACGAATATGCCTCCTCCCTCTTTGACCACCATAATTGAGACCCTTATTACCTTTCATAGCGATAACCTAATTGATGTCTCCTCTCCTCCCCACTCATATCATTCCATGCTGTTAGATAAATTATACCAGATCAGATCCCTTGCCTCTTCATTAATGATTCTTCTTGACTAACCACGTTAAGAGCTTTTATCTTAGCATTCAAAGTCATGATCTGGCCCCCTATATACTTTTCCAGCTTTGAATCTTTGTACTTCCCCATTGAAAATCTATATTCCAGTCAAACTGAATGGTTTGTTATATTCCATGTATGCCTTCTGCTTTCCTGCCTCTGTGTCTTTGATCATTCTATTCCCATTTCACAGAATGTCCTTCCCTTAGTCTTTCTCATTGTAAATTCTGGCATTCAAAATCCACCTCAAAAGCCATGAATCCTTTTCTGATCTCCCTCAATATGTCATTTTTGAATCTGAACTCCTTTAGGACTCTTAAGACAATATTTATGACAATGTCACATCTCATCTAGAGAATCCAAGTCTGATTCATCTTTGAATTATGAGGACTGTGCTTTTCACAGAGTAGGTCCTCAAATATTTGTTGAGTGAATGTGAAATCAATTACTGCATTTTGCTGTAAGTGTGTGATGTTTTATGGTTGATTTCTTCTACCATCTTCCCAGAATCCTATGCTTCAGTGTTTGGCCTTTGTACTTTAAAGAGTTCTGCTGCTTTTCTCTCCCACATTAACTATGTCAGTTTTGGGTGATGAAAGTTTTGGTAATGGATGGTAGTGATGATAGCACAACATTGTAAATGTAATTAATACCTTTGAATTGTACACTTAAAAATAGTTAAAGTGGCAAAAGAAAAAAATCTAAGAGAAAGATTTGAGGAAAAGTTGACTTATACATAGCTATAAGTCATGGCAGTAGTGATTGCTTCATGAAATAGAAAAAGTAAAGTGATAAGGGGGAAATAAATATATTTTCTGGTCTGGGGGTATCTGCCTGACCTATTGATTTTGATATTCAATTTGGCTTTATGGTATGTTGTTTTTGAAGTCTTAGAATTCTGAGTTCTTTATTTTAACTGATTATTTAATAATCGAGTTGAATTTAATATGAATGCACATAGACCTATCTTTTAATTAAATAGCCAACCTGAATTATGCTCCCAGGGGTCAGGTAAGTAATAATCTTGTTACTTAGCATACAGTCAGGAACTAAGAGATCTGAAAGTATGGGAATGAAAAAGTGAAGAATATAGTCCTCCAAATATATTTGTGTCTAAAATTATTAAAAATTTCTGAAGTCTTATAAAGCTGAATGGATTTAAGAAGGATAAGACTTTGATAACTGACCCAACTAATTAAAAATTGCATGTAATTTTTGTTTAACAATTTAACTCATTCTATGAAAGAAAAAAATAGTTTACCATCAACTGAGTGGCAGGGTTTAGGATGAAAACCAGTACACTTGATCGTCGTGTATAATTCTTTTAATATACTTTTGGATTTTGTTTGCCAGTATTGAGGATTTTTGCATCTGTATTCATATGGCATGTTAGTATGGAATTTTCCTTTTTTGTGTTATCTTTATCTGGCTTTGGTATGAGGGTGATGGTCTCATAGAATGATGTAGGGAGAGTTTTCTGTTTAATTTTTTGGAAGAGTTTGAGCCAGATTGGTGATGATTCTTCTTAGAATGTTTGGTAAAGTTCACATGTGAAGCCATCTCTTCCTGTGCTTTTCTTTATTAGAGTTTTGATTACTGATTGAGTCTCTTTACTTGTTATCGGTTTGTTGAGATCTTCAGTTTCTTCTTGGGTCAGTACAGGTAATTTGTGTAGTCTTAGAATTTGCCCATTTTGCCCAGGCTATCTAATTTGTTGGCATGCAGTTGTTCATAGTATCCTCTTATAATCCTTTTTATTTCTGGAATGTCAGTAGGAATGCCCCCCTTCCCTTTCATTTCTGGTTTTCTGATTTTAGGTTTTTTTGGCAGTCTCTCTCTTTTTTTTTTTTTTTTTTTTTTTTAAGGAGATACCAGGGATTGAACCTGGGGCTTGATATATGCAAAGCAGGCACTCAACCACTGAGCCACACACCTGCTCCCGTATCCTTTTTTCTTTATGTAGTTAAAGCTTTGTTGAGTTTATTGGTCTTTTCCAAGAAACAATTTTTGGTTTTATTGATTCTGTTTTTTATTCTCTATTTCCTTTATTTCCTCTCTAAACTTTGTTATGTCCTTCCTTCTGCTTGTTTTCTTGTTGTTTGTTTCATTTGCTCTCATTTTTCTAGATCCTCCAATTGTGAGGTTAGGTCACTAATTTAAGATCTTTCTTTTTTAATGTAAGCATTTAGAGCTATAAATTTCCTTCTCAGCCTTTACTGTATCACATAAGTTGTGGTATATATTTATTAATTACCATTGCCTCAAGATATTTCCTAATTTCCTTTGTGATTTCTTCTTTGACCAATTGGTTGTTTGAGTCATTGTTTGATTTCCATATATTAGTGAATTTTCCAGTTCTTCTTCTGTTATTGATTTTCAACTTCTTTCTTTTTTACTGGAGAAGATACATTGTATGTTTTCAATATTTAAAAATTTATTGAGACTTATTTTGTGACTTAATATATGGTCTATCCTGGAAAATATTCCATGCGCACTAGAGAAGAATGTGTATTCTGCTGCTTTTGGGTGAAGTGTTCTTTATGTGTCTGTTAGGGCTAGTTGGTTTATAGTATAGTTCAAGTCTTCTATTTCCTTTTTGATCTTCTGTTTAGATGTTCTACCCATTATTGAAATTGGTGTATTGAAATCTTCTGTTAGAACCATCTATTTCTCCCTTCAGATCTGTAAATATTTGCCATTAATTGTAAATGTATGTCTTCTTGTTGAATTGCTTCTTTATTCTTATATTCTTATGTAGTGACCTTCTTTGTCTCTTGTAATGTGTTTAACTTAAAGTCTTATTTTATCTGATGTAGTATAGCTGCATCTCTCTTTTGGTCTTTGCATGGTATAGTTTTTCCCCATACTTTCATTTTCTGTCTACACGTGTCTTTGAAATTAAAGTGAGTCTCTTGTAAACAGTATATAATTGGGTCATACTTTTTTATCCATTCTGCCGATCTGTCTTTTGACTGGAGGGTTTAAACCATTTAAAGTCACTGTTGATAATGCAGGACTTTCTTCTGCCATTTTGCTATTTGGTCTTTGTCTTATACCTTTTTGGCCTCTCAAATCTTCTTTAATGCCTACTTTATATTTATTTGATTTTTTGTTTTGTACCATTTTCAGTCTCTTCTCATTTCTTTCTGTATATATTTTTCAGATTTTCTCTTTGTGGTTGTCATGGGGCTTAAATTTAATATCCTAAGTCTATAACAATCATTAATACCAACTTATCAAATTAGCTTCAATAGCATATACATACACTGTTCCTATTCCCCTCTGTTCTCCCATCTTTTTATATCTTCATACATTGTATATCCTAAGCTATAGATTTATCATTACTTTTTATGCATTTACATTTAGAACCTGTGAGTAAAATTGGAATTATATGCCAGAAAATACAATAAAATAGTACTGGCATTTATAATTACCCATATGGTTACATTTACCAGAGGTCTTTTGTCACTTTGATCCACTGTCTAGTTTCCTTTACTTTCAGTATGAAGAATTCCATTTATTTATTTAGTTATTTTATTAACTTTATTTCAAATTCACAAAAATAAAAGAAGAGAAAAAGGCAGCTCAACAAGTTATGGAAATATTATTCCTAAAAAGTCCTTTTTCAGGCACTTTGATCTGATCTAATTCCAACTGCTCAATTATACCTCTAGTGTTTAGAAAGATACACAGATGAACACAGATTAGTTAAATGACATAGTCAAATTCCCCTTATTAATGAAAAAAATGAAAAAGAGAAAAAAAAATGCTTAACCGTATTCATATCTCACAAAACCAAACCCCATATTCTTTTTTTAACCTTTAGAATTAATAGGCTACCAACTTTGCTTTTGCAAAAAAAACATTACAATGTTGTTGTTAGCTGTAGTCCATAAGTTACATTAGTTCTATTTTCCCCATGTATCACCACATTCTTAACACCTTGTAGTGGAAGAACATTCCTATATTTATATTTTTATATATATATATATATTTTTTTTACATTTCTCAATTAAATATAATGGATACATGTAAAATTTTTTTTTAATCAAACAATATATTACACAATATATTTGGTTCATAGTAATGCATTCGTACAGTATTTGTCCTTTTGTGTCTGGCTTGCTTCACTCAACATAATGTCCTCCAAGTTCATCCATGTTGACATATGCTTTATGACTTCATTTCTTCTTACAGCTGCATAATATTCCATCGTGTGAATAGACCACAGTTTGTTTATCCATTCATCTGTTGATGGACACCTCGGTTGTTTCCAACTTTTGGCAATGGTGAATAATGTGGCTATGGAAATCGGAGTGCACATGTCTGTTGGTGTCAATGCTCTCAGTTCTTCTGGGTATGTACCCAGTAGTGGTATTGCAGGGTCACATGGCAAGTCTATATTCAACTTCTTTAGGAACTGCCAAACAGTCCTCCATAGCGGTTGTACCATCCTGCATTCCCACCAACAGTGAAGAAGTGTTCCTATCTCTCCACATCCTCTCCAACACTTGTAGTTCTCTGTCTTTTTAATAGTGGCCATTCTGATAGGTGTGAAATGATATCTCATTGTAGTTTTGATTTGCATTTCCCTAATCATGAGTGATGTTGAGCATTTCTTCATGTGTTTTTTTGCCATTTGTTTTTCTTCTTTGGAGAAATATCTATTCAAGTCTTTTGCCCATTTTTTAAATGGGTCGTTTGTCTTTTTATTGTTGAGTTGTAACATCTCTTTATATATCCTGGATATTAAACCCTTATCAGATATGTGATTTCCAAATATTTTTTCCCATTGAGTTGGCTGCCTTTTCACCCTTCTGACAAAGTCCTGTGAGGTGCAAAAGTGTTTAATTTTGAGGAGGTCCCATTTATCTACTTTTTCTTTTGTTGCACGTGCTTTGGGTGTGAGGTCCAAGAAACCACCACCTACTACAAGGTCTTGAAGATGTTTCCCTACATTTTCTTCTAGTAGTTTTATGGTCCTGGCTTTTATATTTAGATCTTTGATCCATTTGGAGTTGATTCTTGTATAGGGGGTGAGATAGGGGTCCTCTTTCATTCTTTTGGTTATAGATATCCAGTTCTCCCAACACCATTTGTTGAAGAGACTGTTTTTTCCCATCAGCGTGGGCTTGGTAGGTTTGTCAAAAACCAGTTGACTGTATAGGTGAGGGTATATTTCTGGGTTCTCAAATCTATTCTACTGATCGATATGTCTATCTTTATGCCAGTACCATGCTGTTTTGACCACTGTAGCTTTGTAATATGTTTCAAGGTCAGGCAATGAAATTCCTCCCACATTGCTCTTCTTTTTTTTTTTTTTTTTTTTTTTTTTTTTTTTTTT
>JAKSZT010053883.1:46378169-46476428 GCA_026826555.1 Tolypeutes matacus
TTACCCTTCCAGATGAATTTGGTAATTGCCTTCTCTAATTCTGTAAAGTAAGTTGTTGGGATTTTGATTGGTATTGCATTGAATCTATAATTCAGTTTGGGCAAGATTGACAACTTCACGATATTTATTCTTCCAACCCATGAACACGGAATATCTTTCCATTTGTTTAGGTCTTTTTAAATTTCTTTTAGCATTGTTTTGTAGTTTTCTGCATATAGGTCCTGTACTTCCTTGGTTAAATTAACTCCTAGGTATTTGAGTCTTTTTGTTGCTATTGAAAATGGAATTTTCCTCCCAATTTCCTCCTCAGATTGTTCAGTACTAGTGTACAAAAACATTACTGGTTTTTGCGTGTTGATCTTGTATCCTGCCACTTTGCTGAACTCATTTATTAGTTCAAGCAGCTTTGTTGTGGATACTTCAGGATTTTCTAAATACAGGATCATGTCATCCGAAACAGTGAGAGTTTTACTTCCTCTTTTCCTATTTGGACGCCTTTAATTTTTTTGTCTTGTCTAATTGCCCTAGCTAGAACTTCTAGTACAATGTTGAATAACAATGGTGACAGTGGGCATCCTTGTCTTGTTCCTGATCTTAGGAGGAAAGCATTCAACCTTTCCCCACTGAGTATGATGTTGGCTGTGGGTTTTTCATATATGCCTTTTATCATATTGAGGAATTTTCCTTTTATTTCTATCTTTTGAAGTATTTTTATCAAAAAAGGATGTTGGATTTTGTCGAATGCCTTTTCTGCATCTATTGAGATGATCATGTGGTTTTTTTCCTTCAGTTTGTTAATGTGGTGTATTACCTTGATTGATTTTCTTATGTTGAACCAGCCTTGCATACCAGGAATAAATCCCACTTGGTCGTGATGTATAAGTCTTTTGATATGCTGTTGGATTCGATTTGCAAGTATTTTGTTGAGAATTTTTGCATCTATGTTCATGAGAGAGATTGGTCTGTAATTTTCTTTTCTTGTGGAATCTTGATCTGGCTTTGGTATTAGTGTGATGTTGGCTTCATAAAATGTGTTGGGTAATTTTCCCTCCTCTTCGATTTTTTGGAAGAGTTTAAACAGGATTGGTGTTAATTCTTTTAGAAATGCTTGGTAGAACTCACCTGTGAAGCCATCTGGTCCTGGACTTTTCTTTGCTGGGAGATTTTTGATGACTGATTCAATCTCCTTAATTGTGATTGTTTGTTAAGTTCTTGTATTTCTTGTTGTGTCAGTGTAGGTTGGTTATGAGTCTCTAGAAATTTGTCCATTTCATCCAGGTTGTCTAGTTTGTTGGCATATAGTTTCTCATAATATCCTCTTATGATTCTTTTTATTTCTGTGAGGTCATTTGTAATTTCCCCCCTTTCATTTCTGATTGTATTTATTTGCATCTTCTCTCTTTTTTTCTTTGTTAGTCTAGCGAGGGGTTTGTCAATTTTATTGATCTTCTCAAAGAACCAACTTTTGGTTTTGTTGATTTTCTCTATTGCTTTTCTGTTCTCATTTTCATTTATTTCCGCTCTAATCTTTATTATTTCTTTCCTTCTTTTTGCTTTGGGATTGGTTTGCTGTTCTTTTTCTAGTTTCTCAAGTTGTTCAGTTAAATCTTTGAGTTTAGCTCTTTCTTGTTTCTTAATATAGCCATTGAGGGCTATAAATTTCCCTCTCAAGACTGCCTTTGTTATATCCCATAAGTTTTGATATGTTGTGTTCTCATTTTCATTTGTCTCAATATATTTACTGATTTCACTTGCAATTTCTTCTTTGACCCACTGAATATTTAGGAGGCTGTTGTTCAGTCTCCACACATTTGCAAATTTACTTTTTTCCTGTCTGTTATTGATTTCTAGTTTCA
The DNA here is from genome assembly GCA_026826555.1 of Tolypeutes matacus. NCBI lineage: Eukaryota > Metazoa > Chordata > Mammalia > Cingulata > Chlamyphoridae > Tolypeutes > Tolypeutes matacus. The sequence goes on from JAKSZT010053883.1 coordinate 46,380,026, forward strand.
TTCCATTATGATCTGAGAAGGTGCTTTGTATAATTTCAATCTTTTTATATTTATTGAGAGCTGAATTCTGACCTAACATGTGGTGTATCCTGGAAAGATCCCTGGGCACTTGAGAAGAATGTATAACCCGCTAAGTTTGGATGCAGTGTTCTGTATATGTCTGTTAGGTCTAACTTGTTTATCATATTGTTCAAGTTCTCTGTTTCCTTGTTGATCTTCTGTCTCGTAGTTCTATCTAATGATGTGAGAGGGGTGTTGAAGTCTCCGACGATTATTGTAGAAATGTCTATTTCTCCCTTCAGTTTTGCCAGAGTTTGTCTCATATATTTTGGGGCACCCTGGTTAGGTGCGTAGATGTTTATGACTGTTATATCTTCCCGGAGGATCGTCCCTTTTATTAATATATAATGGCCTTCCGCATCTCTTATCACTTTTTTGCATTTGAAGTCTGTTTTGTCTGATATTAGTATAGCTACCCCTGCTCTTTTCTGTTTACCATTCGCGTAGAGTATCTTTTTCCAACCTTTTACTTTCAGCCGGTTTGTATCCTTGGGTCTGAGGTGAGTTTCTTGTAAGCAGCATATGGATGACTCATGTTTTTTTATCCATTCTGTCAGCCTGTATCTTTTGATTGGGGAATTTAATCCATTCACATTCAATGATATTACTGAAAATGCACTATTTATTTCCTCCATTTTATTCTTTGGTTTTCATATGTCATCTTATTTTTGTCTCTCTTTTTACTCTTTTGGTTATCCTTTCTGCTTTTCTTCTATACTCTCCTCCAAGCCTGTCTCTCCTGTCTTTTTCTCTCAGGTTCTAAGGCTTCCTTTAATATTTCCTGCAAAGGTGGATTCTTTTTTGCAAACTCTCTTAGTTTCTGTTTGTTTGTGAATACTTTATATTCACCTTCATATTTGAAGGACAGTTTTGCTGGATAAAGAATTCTCGGCTTGCAATTTTTCTCTTTCAGTTTCCTGATTGTATCATACCAGTGTCTTCTTGCCTCCATGGTTTCTGAAGAGAAATGTGCACTAAGTCTTACTGGACGTCCTTTGTACGTGATCGTTTGCTTCTCTCTTGCTGCTCTGAGAATTTTCTCTTTATCTTTTACATTTGACATTCTGAATAATATGTGTCTTGGCGTATGTCTATTTGGATTTATTCCCATTGGGGTACGGTGTGCTTCTTCGACATGTAAGTTCATTTCTTTCGTGAGAGTTGGGAAATTTCAGCTTTTATTTCCTCAAATACTCTTTCTGCCCCTTTTCCTTTCTCTTCTCCTTCTAGAACTCCCATGACAAGTATGTTCTTGTGTTTTGTGTTGTCATTCAACTCTCTGAGCCCCTGCTCAATTTTTTCCATTCTTTTCTCTCTCTGTTCTTTTCTCTCTTCAATTTTAGCTGCTCTGTCTTCAGTATCACTTATTCTTTCTTCTATTGTTTCGAGTCTGCTGTTGTATGCTTCAAATGTATTTTTTACTTCACCTGTTGTGTCTTTCATTCCCATGAACTCCGTTACTTTTCTGTTCAGGATTTCAAATTCTTCTTTTTGTTCACTCAATGACTTCTTGATGTCATTGATCTCTTTAACTGTATTCTCCTTCATCTCATTAATTTGATTTTGGAAATGTGTGCTCATCTCACTGATTAGTTCTCTCAAATTCTGCATCTCTTCTGGGATTTTGCTGTATTCCTTTTCTTGGGCCATGTCTTCTATTTTCTTAGTATGGCTCGTAATCTTTTGCTCGTGCTTAGGCATCTGGTTAGTTTGTATTTTACTTAGATGCTCTATCTCTTTCTCTTTTATGGGGTTTTAGTGGCAGGAGGCTGTGAGTTACCACAGCTCTTTGATTTTTGGCTCAACCTTGATTGTTAGGATTGTTCTGCTGGTTGCTCAAAACTGGGCACTGGACCCAGTAATTGGTTGTAGAGTCGTTTCCTAAGGCCTTGGGCAGGGAGGCTATAGAGGCCAGGAAAAGCCTCTCTTACTTATTAATTTTCTTATGTGCACTTCCTTGGTCTGCCAGGAGATGGCGCTTGCTGGCATCTCTCAATTCAATGCCTGGTCGGAGTGTATTTGTTGTGACACAGGCCAGATCAATGTGATAGAGCTTCCTGTCTGGGGGCTAAGAGCCCTGTGATTCAAACTTTCTGAGACAGTTCTCCAGACTTCTCTCGTAGCGCCCCCCTTTTCCCAGCTTGGAAATATTTCCACTCCCTTCTGAATCCTCAACAATCATTCTCTGTTAGTAGAGGAGGAGATTGGGAGGTTTGTATATCTTTAGCCCCTTGCAGGCTCCAAGGCAAACAATGGCGCAGCCCCATCCGGCCTGGAAGGGCTCTCGGGACAGGGCAGACCAAACCTGGGAGTCCAAAGCAGGGTCAGCCCCAGGTTCTCTCTCCCCTCTCCCGTGGAGTCCTCAACAATTAGTCCAGGCTAGAAGAGAGGGAGGTTGTGAAGGTCGGATTTCTCCAGTCCTTTCTAGGCTCCCAGGGCAAACCGCCGTGTGGAAGGGTCCATGGGGCTCTGCAGCCCAAATTTCAGTTCAGAACCTGAGTCAGCCTAAGGCTGTGTCCTTCTCTCTCCCCTTTCCGGGAGTGGCAGATTCCTGAAGCCCTCTTTGTCTGTTGTTGCAGGCCCAGGGCCCGAGAATTCTCAAGAGTGTGGGGGAGGGTGCCGGCAGCTGCAGAAGCTGCTATTTGCAACTCAGGGTTCTGTTGTCGCGATTTCCCTCTTCTGTCCCTCTCTCCTCTGGGTGGTTGCTGCCTTCACCTGCTGTCCTAAACCTAGAAGATCTTTTTCGGGGCTGTTTCAGCTTGTCCTCTAGCTATTTTTCTCCCTATATTTATATTATTAATCACAATCCTCATCTACTTCCAAAGTCATTGTTATACATTCCCAATATTATCCTTCAGCTGTTCTCCAACTAACATTAATCTTCCTGGACTACTCATTTCAACCACAATCACATCTATAAAGCAACAGTTTTTGTTAAATTAATTATAATGTGTTACCATCAAGTCCAATCATTACCACATATTTACATTTGACCTTATTAAACATTCTACATACATCCAGCATCTTTTCCTCCTTTTCGTCCCACATGAAGAATTCCCTTTTGCATTGCTTGTAAGTCAGGTCTAGTGTTGATAAACTCCCTCAGCTTTTGTTTATCTAAGAATATCCTATTTTTTTCCCCTTATATTTGAAAGACTGTCTTGCTGGATATAAAATTCTTGGTTGGCAATTGTTTTCTTCCAGCACTTTAAATATTTCATTCCACTGCCTTCTTGCCCCCATGGTTTCTGATGAGAAATTAGCACCTAATCTTATTAGGAGTCCCTTGTACATAACATGTTACTTTTCTCTTGCAGCTTTCAGAACCCTCTCCTTGTCCTTCCCATTCTTTCCTTGACTATCCATGTTTGGGTGTGATTCACTTCTATTTGGGTTTCATTCAGCTACTTCAGGCCTTCATTAAATTTGGGAGGTTTTCTGCCATTATTTCTTTGAATATTCCCTCTGTCCCTTTCTTCTCCTTCTAGGATTTCCATAATATGTATATTAGTATGATGTCCCATAGGCCTTTTAGGCCCCGTTCACATTTTTCATTGTTCTTTTTTCTTTCTGCTTCTTAGCCTGAATCATTTCGGTTGTCATGTCTTCTAATTTACTGAATTTTTCTTCTGCCAGTTCCAGTCTGCTATTGAAGCTCTCTGGAGAAATTTTCATTTTTTATTGTGGTCTTCAACTCCAGTATTTCTCTTTGGTTCCTTTGTAAAATTTCTACCTCTGTTGATATTCTCATATTGTTCATTCATTGTTTTCCTGATATCCTTTAGTTCTTTCTGTTTTCCTTTATCTCCTTGAGCATATTAAGGATCATTCTTTTTAGGTCTATGTCTGGTGCATCCAAAGTCTGGTCTTTGTTGATGGTTTCTGGATATTTTTCTTGTTCCTTTGGATGGACCATCATTTCATGTATCTTTGTCTTGTAATATTTTGTTACACAGTGTACATTTTAATATTTTAAATAGTTAATTCTGGTATTTAGTACTTAAGTTTGTATTCAGCTAGTTTTATGACAGATTTCCTTGAGGGCCAAGAGCTAATGAAAAGAAACACCTTTCACAATCTTTGCAAATTGGCTCTAGTGCCTGGTACAATCCTTTAGAGTTTAGTCCTCCTATCAAGAAGATTATGCAGAGGCCAATGTTAAGTACAGGGTCCTCTCTAGGTCTTTTCTGAAACTGTGTCTTGTCTTGTGCTTGAACTGCCTTACAGGGAAATTTCCTGTTTACTTCCTATGAAAATTTCCCTGTTTATTTCCCATGAAATAGACTTTCCCCCCTCCCTGTTGACTTTAAGCAGTTAATCCTTTGCCTTAGGCCACTTTGATTTAATTTTGTCTTATTCTGCTATAGCTATCTGCATACTCCCTGTCTGCAGAGCAAATTCTGAGAAGGCAAGCCAGAGAAGTCTTTCATGATAGACTGGCATGGACTTATAAGTATCCCAGTATGCCTATAGGGGTTACTCTTCTCCCTCCAGAGCAGGCCAGGGACCCACAATGAGATCACAGGCTAGGTCCACACCATGCCAGGGAAGGGTGATGGAGAGGCCATAAGGTGGCCAGGAGCTTCTGTTGTTCTTAAAGCTGTGTTTCCTTGATTTGGCACTCGCCCAGTTACGGAAACCCTTTAACTGTTTTCCGAGGTTCTGAGGAAGGTGGCTCAGCCAATTTTTGCTATTTGTTAAATTCAGGGGGTGGGGACGACACCCTGGAACATCTTACACTGCCATCTTTGTCAACTGGGAAATTGCTACTCAGATCCTTTGCCCATATTTTAAATTGAGTTATCTTTTTAAAATTAAGTTAATTAAGTTGTAAGTTGTTTTTTTTGTTTGTTTGTTTTTTGGTTTTTTTGTTTGTTTGTTTGTTTGTTTTTGTTTTTTTGAGGTACTGGGGCCTGGGATTGAACCTGGGACCTCGTATGTGGGAAGCCAGAAGCCGGCACTCAACCACTGAGGCTTCCCTGAGGTTTTTTTTTTTTTTTTTTTTTTCATTTGTTTGCTTGTTGTTTGTTTTTTGTTTTTTCCGTTTGTTTGTTTGTTTCTAGGAGGCACCGGAACCAGGACCTTCCATGTGGGAAGGAGGTACTCAACTATTTGAGCCACATCCGTCCCTATATATTCTTTTTCTGTTTTGTTTTATCTAATCCAAGATCACAGATTTACTCCTGTTTTCTTTTAGACTTATATTTTTAGTTCTTAGATTTATATCTGTGATCCATTTTGAGTTAAATTTTGTGTATGATATAAGGAAGGGGTCCAACTTAATTCTTTTGTGTGTGGATATCCAATTGTTCCAATACCGTTTGTTGAAAAGTCTCTTCTGTCTCCTATTGAATTCTTGCTGCAAGTCAGTTGATTATAAATGTAAGGGTTTATTTCTGGCCTTTCAATTCTGTTTCATCAATCTATATGTTTATCCTTATATTAGTACCACACTGTAGCTTTGTATTAAAATTTGAAACCAGGAAGTATGAGTCCCCCAACATTTTTCTTTTTTAAAATTGTTTTTGCTATTCTTAGTCTCTTGAATTTCCACATGAATCAGCTTGTCATGACAAGCTGGACAAAAGCCAGATCTCTTTTTGGAGCCCAAATTCCTTATTATACAACAATATAAATGTTTTGTTTTTTTTTTCTTTCAATTTTAAACATTTTTTAAACTTTTTAATTGAAGTTTATCATTCATATAGGAGCATCTATAAACAATAAGTATATAGTGAAAATTGTGAACTTAGAAAACAAACATGCATAGCATCCTACAGGGCTTCCATACATTACCCCACCACCACCACCTTGCATTGTTGTGAAACAATTGTTACAAACTATGAAAGAGCATGGTCAAAACATTACTACTAACTATAGCCAAATACATTTGATGTATTTTCCCCCACCCACCCAGTTATTGCCACCCTGTATTAGTCTGTATACTTATTTTAGTTCATGAGAAAATGTTCTCATGTTTAGGTATTATATGCTGAAAATTTATTTTAAGTCTGATATTAAAGCAGAAGGAGGTCACAGTTTTCCTGAGACATTACATAGGTTTGCATTTTAAGATACTTTTCCATTTAATTTCCCCATTTCCTGGTAGTGCTACTCTTAAAAATTAATTTTTTAATTATTTAGGTCAAAAAGTCTATGAAATGTTAATAATAGAGTAGTATATGGGAATCCTGTATTTTATGCATGATTGTTTTGTAAAACCCCAACTTCTCTAATAAAAAAATTAAAGGTAACATAAATTAATGATTAAAAAAGGTCTATAGGGAAGACATGCTAAGGGGTGTGGAGTTTTTCTTTTTGGAATAATGAAATAATTCTAAAATTTTTTGTGATGATGAATGCACAACATTATTATTATACCAAAAGCCATTGATTATACACTTCAGATAGATCATATAGTATGTGAATATATCTCAATAAAACTGCTTAATAAAGAAAAAGTAACTATGCAAGAATAGCCAGAAATAGCAGCTATGTACAACAGGAGAAACAGAGATTGAGAAGTGAAGATTTTTCTTTTTTTTTTTTTTTTTTATAGTTAGTAGCAATGCTTTAATATGTGTTCATCAATTGTAACAAAAGTATGACACTAGTGAAAGATGTTAACGGGGAAATATGTGGGAGGGGGAGGGGATATTTGAGAATCCCCTTTTTTTCTTTTTTTGGAGTGAGGGAATTTTTTTTATTACAAGCATAATAAATTTGCAGTCAGAAACTGGGTCACTTTTTTTTTTTTAAAGTTAAATTTATTGGTTTCTTTTAAGAATTTTCTTGTTTTTTATTATATTTTATTATTATTATTATTATTTTTATTACTGAAATAATGCAAATGCTGTAATAATGATTGGAGTGATGAATGCACAACTATGTGATTATACCAAATTCCATTGATTGTATATTTTGATTCTTTTTTTTTTTTTTTTTTACCGGGAGGTCCCGGGGATCGAACCCGGGTCCCTCCATATAGGAGACGGACGCCTAACCAGTTTAGCCACATCCGACCCCTGATTGTATATTTTGGATGAATTGTATGTTTTATTAATATGTATCAATAAACTTGATTTGTTTAAAAAAAAAAAAGTATATTAAAATGCTAGTGCCAGTCAGGAAAGTAAGTAGAGGTACAGCCATATTTTAGACTTCGATGGAGCGGTTCAATATTCTGCTTTAAGTGGAAGCAAAACTGAAGCACAGTAAAATATAGGAAGATACCATTTATGAATTTGTTTTTAAAGCAAGGTTAATTAGATTTAAAAGCATAAGAAAAAGTAGAGATGATTACGGTTGTAACCAATTGGCATTGGTTACCTTTGGGGGGAAGGGAGTGGGATTGGGAGAATAGTGTAAAAGGAACCTTTTACTCTATATGCTTCTGGATTCCTTGGCATTTTTTAACAAGTATATGTAATTATACTTGTGAACTTTTTTTTTTTTAACTTTCTAGAGAGAGAATGAGGGACAAGTTCATAAAAAATGTTTCCATAGTCAGGATAGTATATACCAAATTAGCAAATTTGTCTAATTTGTTCATTGGCAGCTAGGTGTTTTTACTTATTTTCAATAAGTTATTCTCGTGAAGTTGGGGAGATTGAAACTGTAGACATGTGGCTTTTTTTTTTTTCTTAATTTTACCGGGAGGTCCCAGGGATCGAACCCAGGTCCCTCCATATGGAAGACGGACGCCCAACCATCTGAGCCACATCCGCCCCCATGGCTTTTTAAAAATATGTATATAAGAAAAGCATCTTTATAATACCAGTCAGTAGTGGAAATTTTTTAAATATAGCGCCAGTTCTTTCAAGCCACAGATGTTTTTGCTTTCTGGGATATGGGCAAGATGCCCTGTCTAATTTCTTAGTAGGTGATGAAGGTATCAGAAAAGATTTTACCTATATTGGTTTTTCCTTTTTTTTTTTAAATTGACATATTTAGAAGGCTTACATTTCTGTACAAATTGAGTGTATTTATACTAAATAATGGACAAAACTAAAAGTCCACATTAAAATGCAAATATTTATTTAGTGCTTTTTCTGTGGATGAAATAGAGGAAACATTTTCTCTTTCAATTGGAAAATTTATTTTAAGATATTCTTAGTACTATCATGATCTATTCACAGCATTTTGCTTCATGATTGATTAAAAAGAAAGTGAATGCACCTCTGCTCCCTCCAGTTAAGATGGCGGAGTGAGACACTTCAGGGCTCTGTCCCCCCATAAAAGCTTTAAACAACCAGCAGGAACTGGCAGAAAAATCTTTATAAAAGCTCCAGAAAACAGCTAAAAAATTGTAGTAACAATGTGAACACCAAATCAATAAAAAGGCCACTTAAAAACCATAGGAACTCATGTACCCTGGCTGCCCTCCTTCCCCTCACCAGCTCTGCATGGAGCTGGACCACTTTCCAGTGCAGATCCCTGTTCCAGAGGGAGCAGAGTAACCCTTATGCACAAACTGGGAGCATGTATGTCTGGCCCAGTCTGTCTGGTGATGACTTTAGGGACTCACCCTCCAGAACTTGCCATGCATGTAGAAGGCAGCTCATGGAGCTCTCCTACAGAATGCTCTGGGGGAGCAGTCAAGTAGTGCTGCTTGGGGCAAGGGATTGCTGGCTGCAGGATACAGTGCAGTGCTAGGTCTGAAGTAACTGTTTCCTAGGGAAGAGGGTATATTGTATATTCATATCTGAGTAAATGAAGGAGTTCTTAGGGCCACACATTCCTGCCCAAGATAAGAGGCAGATGCAGAAAGGATCAAGGAGTCCCCTGTGGTTTGACCTGGAACTATTCTCCCTCCAAACTCATTGTATGGATAAGCCCTGAATGAGAGCATTGGTGCAGGTCAATCTGTGAAAACTCAGAAAGGTTTTTTTTGTTGTTGTTTTTTTGTTAGCTCCTGGCACTCAAGGAAAACTTTGTCAACACTAGTTGGATACAGACTTAAGGAATAGACGCCTCAAAGTCTAAATTCCAGTGACAGCTCATTAAAATATCAAAATGTCCAGGTTTCAACAGAAAGTTACAAAATATACAAAGAAACAGGAAGCAATGGCCCAGGTAAAGCAGAAGGTTAAAACATTAGAAACTGTCAACGAAGAGGACCATACCTGGGGCATATCAGACAAAGACTTTAAAAAAAATGTTCCTAAATATGCTCAAAGAGCTAAAGGAAATCAGGAAAATAGGTGAGCACAAGGCCCCAAATAGTCAAAACCATCTTGAAAAAGAAAAAAGTTGGAGGATCCACACTTCCTGGTATCAAAACTTACGACAAAGCTACAGTAATTAAAACAGTGTGATACTTTAATATGGGAAGACATATAGACCAAGAGAATAGAATTAAGAGTCCAGAGATAATGCGACAAGTCCATTCATTGGAGAAAGAAAAGTCTCTTCAATAAATGGTGGTGGGACAACTAGATACACATACAAAAGAATGAGTGTGAATCCCTATCTCTTAACATATACAAAAATTAATTCAAAATGGATCAACAATCTAAATATAAGAGCTATTATTATAAACTCTTAGAAGAAAACAAAAATTTTCAGGACCTTGTGCTAGGCAATGGATTTTTAGATTTTACATCAAAATTATAAGCAAAAAAAGAAAAATTAGACAAAACAGATTTCATCAAAATTAAGAACTCTGTGCATCAAAGGACATTATCAAGAAAGTGAAAAGACAACTTAACAGAATGGGAGAAAATATTTGGTAACCACATATCCAATAAGGGTTTCATCTTCAGAATATATGTTAAGAACTCCTACAACTCAACAACAAAAACACAAACAATCCAGTCAGAAAAATAGGCAAATTTACTTTGGAATATATGCTCCCCAATGTAACAGAATTAGACTCATTTATAATTTCTCTAAACATGATTCTTCTCTTTTTTTTTTTTTTTTTTTTTTAACTTTTGTTTGCCTCTTTTATTTGAACCTGTAATTAGCACTATACTCAATAAAGATATGTCCCATAGACTTAAATCTTTGGTCTATTCATATGCCGGTTGAGCCCTGAATCTCAGCAGAATTGCAACACCCACTCTCCAGTTTATTGGACTCACCCAGTACAACTAACAAAAGGATGATGATGGACAATGCCCATCCCCAAAATCAGTCTCCGCAACTGCAAGCAAGACAGTTCCATCCCTCTGCCCCATGGGATCTAAGCCCCCTCTCAATCAGAAACAGAGTAGGCATCACCATCCCAAAATCCTCAAGATTGAGGAATGAACAGACAATAAGGGTGGAATGCAACTATGGACTAAAGTAGACTTATTATTATTCTAGCCCTGGCCACCAGAGGTTCTGAGGGGAGGGAGAGGGAAAGATAGGTGTAATATGGGGAATTTGGGGAACGTTGGAATTCTCCTGCATGACATTGCAATGTTGGAGACAGGCCATTATTCATTTTGTTAAAACCTATAAAATTGTGTGGGACAAAGTGTAAACTATAACGCAAACTATAGACCATGGTTATTAGCAGTGCTTCAGTATGTGTTCATCAATTGTAACAAATGACCACACTAATGAAAGATGTGTTAATGGGGGAAAGTGGGGAAGGGTGGGGAGTGGGGTATGTGGAAATCCCATATATATAGATATAGATATAGATATAGATTTTAAGAGGTACCAAGGATTGATTCCAGGACCGCATACATGGGAAGCAGGTGCTCAACCATTGAACTACAGGGGGCTGGAAACTGAACCTGGGACCTCATGTGGAAAGTTGGCATCACATTGGCTTCCCTGAGTTGGTTTTTTTGTTTTTTTTGCTTGTTTGTTTTTGTTTTTTCAGGGTCTCAACCACTTGAGCTGCATGCACTCTCTCCCCTATATTTTTGATGTAACATTCATGTAATCTAAAGCTTCTTTAAAAGTGAAAAAAAGAAAGATAATAGGCAAAAGACTTGAGTAGACATTTCTCCAAAGAAGATATTCACATGGCCAATAAGTATATGAGAAGATGACCGACATCATTAGCCATTAGAGAAATGGAAGTTGTTTTTTTTTTTAAAGATTTATTTTATTTATTTACCTCCCCCCTTGTTGTTTTGCACTTACTGTCTGCTCTCTGTGTTCTTCTATGTCTGCTTGTCTTCTCTTTAAGTGGCACTGGGAACCGATCCTGGGACCTTCTGGAGTGGAGAGAGGCACTGAATCTCTTGCTCCACCTCAGCTCCCTGGTGTGTCTCCTATTGTCTCTATTCTGTGTCTCTTATTGTTGCATCACCTTGCTGCGCCAGCACTCCATGGGGGCCAGCACTCCTGCGTGGACCAGCTCGCCATACGGGCTAGCTTGCTTTTCACCAGGACGCCCCAGGAGTCAAACCCTGGACTTCCCATATGGTAGAGGGGAGCCCAATCACTTGAGCTACATCGGCTTCCCAGAAATGGAAATTAAAACTACATTGAGGGGAGCGGATATAGCTCAAATGATTGAGTACCTGCTTCCTACTTCCCTTGTAAGAGGTCCTGGGTTCAATCCCTGGTACCTCCTAAATAATACATACATACATACATACATACAACGTTGAGATACCACTTCATATCCACTAGGATGGCTTTATTTAAAAAAAAAACAAAATAACAAGTGTTAGAGAATATGCGGAGAAATAGGAATCCTTGTACATTGTTGGTAGAATTGTAAAATGGTGCAGCTGCTGTGAAAATAATTTGGCAGTACCTCAGAAAGTTAAGTATAGAATTAACATAACCCGCAATTCCACTTCTAGGTATATACCAAAAAGAATTGAAAGCAGGGACTTGAACATATATCTTCACACTGATGTTCGTAGCCACATTATTCTCAATTGCCAAAAGATGGAAGCAACCCAAGTGTCCATCAACTGATGAATGGGGACACCTTATTTTAGTATAGTCAGTTTATTAATATTGAACCCATGGCCAACAACACTATAACTCATGTCTGAATGGAGCTTATCTAGATAGCATATATTTTCTCTGTAAGGCAGCACATCATAGCCTTGGGCTTTGGAACACTAGACAGCATTTCATTACTATGCTTGGAGACCATTTTAAACAGTGAAATCACCAGCAAAAAGTACAAAAATGTAAAAAACGTATTTGGCATTATGTAGACTACAAAAAGGACTCTTGTTTACAGTATGAGAGCCAAAACAAGAAGGCAGAGTGTTTTGTTCAACCTCAGCTGTAATGTGAGCATTGGGCTCTGCTCATGTCCATGAGTTACTGTGAAATCAACGAGTATTGACTTCGGAGTTACAAATAAAATTTAGCAAGTAGGTGAATTTGCAAATAAGGAATCTATGAATAATAAGGATTAACCATAATTTATTTCCTTGGTAATTTTATGTACTTTGTTCTATTAACTTTAAAACTCTAACAAGAGGTTCATAGCTTTCATCAGACTTTCAGAGGAGTCTGTGGCACAAAAAAGGTTAAGAACTACTGAAGGCAATCTCTGAGTTACGGGTCATGAATTCATATCATTGCTGCCAGAAACCACAAAGCCTTTGGGGTTTGAGCCACAGAGTTCTGATAGATATGTGGGATAGAAATTCAGTTGAATTTTGCTGTTGCAATGCTAGATAAAATGCCAGACCTCATTTAAAATTAGGGAACATGAAATGGGGCCTTTTTAAAATGTCTTCCTAAAATCTATTGAGAAAGTTAACATGAAGTCCAATTTATTAGTCATTGAAAAAAATATTTTTTTAGGAGGTACTGGGGATTGAACCCAGGACCTTGTACATGAGAAACAATTGCTCAACCACTGAGCTATAGCCACTCCCCAATGAGAACTGGTTTTTTTGTTGTTTTTAGGAGGGTCAAGGGATCGAACCCAGGGCCTTGTACATAGCAATCAGGCGCTCAACCACTTGAGCTACATCTGCTCCCCAGTCGTTGAAAAATTTATGTATCAAAGACTTGCGTTTTCAAATGTTGGGAGTCAACTCAAAATTTAAAAATACATTTTTAATGATTGAACACAACTATGTGATTATACCAAATACCATTGATTGTACCCTTTGGATGAATTGTTTGCTTTATTAATATGTATCAATAAAATTGATTTGTTTAAAAAATACATTTTATGTCATGATGCTTTAGTTTATAAAAACTAAAACGAGTTTCATAAAAGCAAGTTTCTGTGTTTCATTCTATACTACTGTGGTTCATTTTCTAAAAAGTGCTAGTTGTGACCCTCTAAACCTGATTTCACAATGCATAATAGGTAATGACTTGCAGTTTGAAAAACCTTATTTCAAGTTATAGAGCCAAAAAGATAAAGATTTTAAAAACATTTAGCGGAGTGGGTGTAGCTCAGTGGTTGAGCACCTGCTTCGCATATACAAGGTCCTGGGTTCAATCTCCGGTACCTCCTTAAAAAAACAAAACAAAAAAAAAACATTCAAAGTATTTAGTATGTCTGGCATCTCAGACGAGATCTCTTAGGAATCCAAACTAGCCTTTGTAAGAGAGCATTTTAGAGAAGTAGGTGCATGCACCTACACTAAGGATAGTCATTAAATGCTTGTCAGCTATGGGTTTATCTAAGATTTGATTAGGCAGGTAAACATTCATTCATTCATCCCATAGAATTTATCAAGTGCCTTTTATAGCCCTCAATTGTATTAGGGAATGTAATGGTAAACTAAAAGGAACTTTCTTATAGAAATGACAACTGTGCTGTGTGGAGTACACATTTTCTGTCAAAATGAAAGGGAAGGAGTAGTGTGGTGAGAGGAGAGTTTCAGGAAGGAACAGTAGGTGCAAAGAGTCCGTGTCAAGTGGTAGGGAACTGCAAGAAGGGCATTGTAGCTACTCTGTGAAAGGTATTGTGTTAGGTCCTTTACATTTATTATCTTTAAGGATTTAGCACTTTATCCTAGAGCAGTGGAAAGCCAGCCACTAAAAGGTTTTAGCAGAGATGGTGGTTTACACGACAAGAATTGCTTTTTATTTTTAAAAAAACACAAAAAGAACAAATTGGAAAGGGCCAACAGTAGATATAGAACACTAGTTAGAAAGCCATTGCATTAGCAGAGGTGAGAGACATTGGTATCTAGTTTGCCAGCAATAGGAATTACAGTTAATTCTGTTGATATTTAAGAGACAGGAATAGATTAGGGAAAAGATTGGCTTTGAAGGGGGATAGGAACAGGGCAATAACAGGATATGAAATTAAAAGGGGATTTCTTTACATTTTTATTCTGGTAACATATATACAACCTAGAATTCCCTACTCTAAACCACTTTCATGTGTACAATTCAGTGATATTAATTATATTCACATTATTGTGCTATCACTGCCATCCATTACCAAAACCTTTTCATCTCCCTATCAGAAACTCTACCCGTTAACCAGTAACTCCTTATTCCGCTCTCTCCTCCAAGCTTCTACTTTTTGTGTCTATAAATTTGCTTATTCTAGGTATTTCATATAAGTGAAATCATATAGTGTTTGTCCTTTTGTGTCGGGCTTCTTTCACTCAGCATGATATCTTCAAGTTTCATCCTCTTTGCTTGTTTTAATGAGAAAGAGTTGGTCATTTGTACAAGCCAATGGGAAGGATCTAAGGAGAATAAGAGAGCAGTAAGTCTGTCGATGTAAGGTTCCTGAGAAGGTGGAAGCACATGGAATCTGAATCATAGGTGGTAGGATTGGCCTTCATGAAAGAAAGACAAAAATCCTTTTAAATTTTTAAAAATTAAATAATACATTCATATGGCTCAAGTTTTTAAGAATACAGTTGAAATGTCTTCTGTCCTCCAGCTACTTAGCTTCATATCTTATGGTCAACTCATGTTAATGTTTCTGTGAATCCTTCAAGAGATCAACCCCTCCCCCACTTTATACAAAAAGTAGTCTGTACCTTGGTTTTTTCACTTACTATGTCTTGAAAATGTTTCCCTATCAGTACATAAAAAGGCTTCTTCATTCTTCTCTAGGGCTGAATAATGTTCATTGTATTCAGTAATAGTATTCAGTAGCTTATTTGATGAGCATTTAGGTTATTACCATTCTTTTGACAGTTCCTGTATTTTAACAAGATGCAAAGAGTAATGAGAAATGGGTACACTTATGGGCAGGTTTGTGTATTTGACTCTAGGAAGTTAAGGGATCCAAAGGTATAGTAAGCTAGGTGGTCCATGGTTGGCCCAGTAGATGGAAATTGAATATTTAGGTTAAAAAGTTGATGTATGCAGACCTACTTGTCATATGAGCAGGAGCTACACCTCACCTGGGGAAATCTCACCAGGGAAGTTAACTGAATGAAGGTAAGTTGCTGCTGGACCAAAGCTGGAAACTTTTTGAAGGGAAAGTTCCCTAAAACTGCATGTTTTTGTTAGTCAAAAGTTACTGCTATTAAAAGGCACCTGCTTGAGTCACATCCACTCCCCTCCAATATTCTTTTGAGAGCAGCAAGTAGGGTTAATACTATCAGATAAGCAGTGTTAGGCTTCAACAGTGCAACTTGGACAAGATAAGGTATGTGAATTAGTGGGAATTAACTTTGTTTCTGTATTATACTGCAAAATACAAAGGGCAGATAGATATATCATTAATTAATTTTGAAATCTCTTTACACTGGAGAAGGCAAAAGAAGGTAGGAAAAGAAATTTGAGATGACAGACCAGAGGTTATTAATGTCGGAAACAAGATTTAAGGGAGTACATAAATTGCCTAAAATTGCACAGAAAACTGTGCATCTTCCTTAAGAAGGGATTTATTGTTTTCAGCTTCTCAAGAATCATTAGAGAACGGGTTAAGAAACACTAATCTGAACTTAGAAGGTTGCCACAGAAATAGAAAAATGATTTGAAAGAATATAAGGAAAAATCCACAGGATTTGGACTGATTAAACTCAGAGGATAAATGAAGTCAATGATGATACCTGGATTTTGATACTTGAACAAGCGCAGATCCCTCAAGAAGCTGTCTCTCCAACAGCTCTACCAAAAGTTAGCTCTCCTTCCTCAAACTTCCTCTAGTATCTGTCATCCCTAAAACTTTGTAGTGTTTCCTGTATGTATCTTATACTTGGCCCCCAGTACCTAACAGTGCTAGTTATGTCATAAGCCCACTATAGTAGCTAAGTAAATTGTAAACTTGATAGTGCCATTAAATCATTTCGCAAACAAATTGATAATTTAGGTTTAACTGACTTTTCTGCTTCAGATTAAAGTTACAGGTTCTATAAAAGAAATCTAAAACCCTCTAGAAATTAGGCAATAATGTCTTCTTATAGAGTTTCTGAACCCCAGTCTTGCCCTAGAGAGAGCTCCTTACTCTCCAGAAGGGTTAGATCCAATTTAACCTTGAATGGAGGATTCATTTGAAAGTACCAAAAGTAGTCCTGATTCCTCTCTATTAAAAGATACCTTTTGGGGAACAGATGTGGCTCAAGATGGTTGAGCTCTTGCCTCCCACGTGGGAGGTCCCGGTTCAGTTCCTGGGGCCTCCTGAAAAAGCAAAATCGAACAGCAAGCAAAACAAATGAAAAAACCAACTCAGGTAAGCCGATATGGTTCAGTGGTTGAGCGCCAGCTTCCCACATATGAGGTCCTGGGCTCAATCCCTGGCCCCTGGTACCTCAAAAAAAAAAAAAAAAAAAAAAAAAAATTAGAGAATATTAGAAGGGAGTGGGTGTAGCTCCATGGTTGAACACCTGCTTTCCATATACAATGTCCTGGGTTTAATCCCCGGTATCTCCTGGGGGAAAAAAAAAAAAAAGGAATTTTTGACCAATTCATCACTTATATTTCAAAAATGGACTTAGCTGTAAAAGTCATGTTCTCAGCAGCATTAAATATGTATTGTGACTCATCTCATTTTTTTCTCAGCTTTTTATAAATTGGGTTTTCTGACAGTTACCTTGTACTTTTAAAATTAGCCATTCACTCTGTGACACCGACTTGGTAAAGGTTACTTTCCTTTTTATTATGAAAGTAATAATTGCAAATTAAATATAATTATATATAAGTAAAGAAAAAATGTAACTCATATTTTCAATATTCTAATGCAACCAGAGTTAACATATTAGTGTATTTCTTTATGGTCTTTTTCTGAAAGCACGTGATTTTTAATATATATGTAATAGTACTCTGTAATTTTATATCCTTTTTATTTAATAAAGGTCATTTTATAAGCATTTTCTCATGTTGCTGCATATTCTTCAGAGTTATAATTTTTAAAAAGTCATTAAATATTCCCTTAAGTCTATATATTATTGTTCTCCTATACATTTATTTGCACCCCACCCCACTCCCCAAATAAAAAGCACTGTAGTGAACATCTTGTGAATTAAGGTGTTTCCATTTCCATTTCCATTTTTTGATTAGTAGAGCAAGATAAATTTCTTGATTCCTGGTAGTGGTAATGATGGAAGTAGAAGTAGATGTTTCTTATCTAAAAATTATGCCAGGGAATGTTTTATGAGAAGTTAGCACACTGACCGGTATATAACTAACTGATAGGCAGATATTCTTGCTTAGAGCAACTTTACATTTGTGTTCTCATATTAATAACTTTTAGATTGTGACATGGAAAAAATCTTTAGTAATCTTAACTTTTGTTTCACTTACACCTGTTTTACTGAGATCAGGTTAGGAAGTTTTGTGGGTTTTTGTTGTTGTTGTTGTTTTTGAGGTACATTACCAAAAGGACTTAAACACTCTGCATTCCATAATCTGATATTCTTCATTTCTCTTACTAGTTAAAACAGTTCTCTTATGATGACTCTGGAATGGAGCTTGGGGAAAAATCTTACAGCAAGATTATACCTGGTTTTCCACTTCCACAACTGAAGGTACCAACACTTGGCACAATCTGAGTAGCCTAGGAGACAAATACCAGCATCACACTACTTAGTAGTCTCAGTGTTGAGATTCTCAGTATCTGTGTCTTAAAGGGATTATCATAAGACAACCATGATGTTTTTCATTTCCTATGCTAGGGTGTTACAAGAAATAACACAAACAATTAGAAGTCAAGTAAGTATTAGGGATGTAGCATTGAATGAATAGTGCATTAGAAAAAAGAACCACGAGGGTAGATTATGACTGATCTGACTAGAAAGTGTGGAAAACTCTGCTAGGTCAGGCTATCTTTAGGTTTCCTCAAAAGACACGGGGTTCCTTCAGATAAGCAGTTGTCTTAAGATCTTTGCTCCTTTCACCTCCACCCCAAAATGTTTCACTAAGCTTCTAGGAAAGAATTCATTAAAATGTAGGCCTTTTTAAGACAATTCAGTGGGCAAAGAATGGTCTTTTCAATATGTGGCAGTAGGATAACTGGATGACAGCTACACACATACACAAAAATTAACTCAAAAATCGTTCCTAGACCTAAATATAAGAGCTTAAAACTCTTAGAAGTATAGGAGTATGTCTTCATGACTTTGGGTTAGTCAAGACCCTCTTAGATATGACGCCAAAAGTACAAGTAACAAAAGAAAAAAATAGAAATATTGAGCATGATCAGAATTGAAAACTATCTTAAAGGATACCATCAATAAAATGAAAAGACCACACACAGAATGGGAAAAAATATTTGCAAATCATATACCTGAAAAGGTATCCAGAATTTATAGTGTAAAGAATTCTTAACAATTCAATAAGAAAAACAATCCAATTTTTAAAAAGGGTAAAGGATCTAAATAGACATTTCTCCAATCATTAGTGTTTAGAAAATGCAAATCAAAACCACAATGAGGGGATTGGATGTAGCTAAACTGGTTGGGCGTCCGTCTCCCATATGGAGGGACCCGGGTTCGATCCCTGGGACCTCCCGGTAAAAAATAAAAAAAAATAAAAAAAACCACAATGAGATGCTACTTCACATCTTCTAGGATGTCTGTAATAAAAAAGATTAGTTTTGGCAAGGATGTAGAAAATTGGAACCCTCATACACTGCTGGAGAATATAAAATGGTGCAGGCACTTTGGAAATAGCCTGGCAGTTGTTCATAGTGTTACTATATGACCCAGCGTTTCCATCCCTAGGGGTGTGTATTTGTGTGTGTGTGTGTATTCCCAAGAAAAATGAAAACATACACTCACCCAAAAACTTATACACAAATGTTCATAAAAGCAATATAAGTGGAAATAACCCAAATGTCCATCTGATGAATGGATAAATAAAATGGGTATATCCATACAATGGGACATTATTTGCTAATAAAAGGCAATGAAATTCTGATACATGCTACAATGTGGATGAGCTTTTAAAGTATTGTGCTAAATAAAAGAAGACAGTCACAAGACCATATAATGTATGATTCCATTTATATGAAAGGTTCAGAATAGGCAAATCTATTGAGTCGTAAAGTAGATTAGTGGTTCCCTAGGGCGGAGTGGCTTCTGGGGAAATGGAGAGTGACTGCTATTGGGTACAGGGTTTCATTTTGGGGTGATAAATGTTCTAAAATTGATGGTGGTGATGGTTGTACAACTCTGAATATACTAAAAGCCATTGAATTGCATACTTTAAATGGGTGAATTGTTTGTGACATATTTCAATTATCTTTTTTTTTTTAAAGAAACTTACTTTATAATATTATAGTTCCTCAGTGCTAAGATGTGTTTTTTAAAACTTTTCTATTTTTTTTTTTAAATCAGAATGTATGTTTTTTAATCAAGGTATATTCTTAAGGGAGTCTCTCCATCCCATTTTTCCTCAAAAGCTGTTAGAATCCAAGAAATATACCTCCCAAGGAGTTATTTTGCATTTTTATAGCTTAAGTTCAGCAGGCTTTGGAGGAAATTATTTTTTATTGGTAATGTTAGACCTGGCCTTTAAGGAAAAAAAAAAGTCCTTTTAAAAAAAGAGAAGGGGGCATCTGTTAGAGAGCTTTGTACAGTAAATGCAATACCAGATTTCCTGAGCCCTTGGTTACAATAGACATACTCTTTTTGATATTAATAACATTTTTTTAAGCACTTATTTTTCATCCCCAAAGGCTACGTATTTTCTGACTTTGGTTGGTTTTGCAAGGAATCTTGTGCTATTACTCTTAGCTTTCAAACAGGAGACTTATATTTACATCTTCCATTTGAGAATTGAAGAAAAAATTATTGAAATGGACATTTTTATTTTAGCTGATAAAATTCAAAGATAGGATGCCAAAATGAGAAAAAATTCTTGCATTATTTGACTGTAACAGTGAAATGTTTCTGACAATAACTTACATACTAGATCTAAACTAAATAAAAAATATGTCTTGACCTTCATTAGGGATCTGTCCCACTGGTAAGCAATTCTTTGTCATTAAGTCGGTATCATTTCCCCTTTGGAAACTAGTTTGCTTGGTGGGAAGGAAAAGGTAGTCCAGTTTCAGTCTGGGTGGGAAGAAAGTGGCAGTGGTGCTTAGGGGACTATTGTTTTAGACAAAATTACCGTAGATTAAAGACGGTTTATTTTAATGATAACACAGGTATATTCTCTAACATGGGTTAGAATTAGAAAGCTGTCAAGGAACCAAAGCAGTCACTCTTCATCTCATGGTTTTTATTTGTGTGCTCACCTGGTCTGCTTCACTCTGCATTTCTGTTCTCATTTGTCTTCAACCAGCCAACTTCCTCATAACCTCAATTTACACATGCCTCTTATTGGTTGCTCTATAAGCGTTCAGGTCAGTTGGTTCAATTTCCAAATTGTAATTCCTGAGGGAAGAATCTGATTGGCTTCATCCCTCTTCATCATCCAGGAGGAATAAGTCATCAAATGTGGGTTCCCAGAAGATACATGTCTGTCCCAGAAATTGCCAGGTCATGGACAACTTAGGGAGAGTAGGAACAGTGGTAAGGGAGTTATCTTCTTTGTTTACTTCTTTGTTCTGTATTCTCCTGCTAAAGTGATTTAAGCTTCATAAAGCCGAGACCATATCTATCTTGGTCATCACTGTATCCCCTTTGCATAAGGCGTTTGGAATGTGATTGGGTTTTCAATAAAGACTGTAATTGACACTTAGGCTCAAAATCTGAGCTTGATTATAGCGGTCTTGAATGCTTAAAAGGATGAATAAGCTTATCTCATGACTTGCTCATGCTGAGTCCCTATAGTGATAATGTCTACCCAACCCACACCCCAAATAGAATACTATATATAATATATAACCCTGTATAATAAATGCTCAGTGAATATTTATTAATGAATGAAAGAAGCCAACCTTTTCATTACTTTAAAAAACAAACAAATGCCCAACCCACTTCCCTGGAAGCATTGCTCTTTTTCCACACAAGCCACTCTATCTAATTTGCATACTTTCTCGTTCAATATAACATCATATCATTTCTCAGTATCATAGCTGTGATGCTGACCCTTTTTTCCCTGTGTGTATAATTTTTATCCTTTATGGCTACAAAAACTAAATTAATGCTAATTTTTTCTTGGGATTCAGTGAACATCACAGCCAGAATATATATTGAGACCATCCATTTAAAAAAGAATCCCATTTTGTGGGCTTTAGTTTCAGTCTAGCAAAATCCAGAGAAAACATTCCCAGCAATATAGACATAGGAGATGCAACTGGGGTGGGGTTGTTGCCAGCAGCAGTTTGTAAGGCTGTAAGGAGAAAGATCAGAAGAACTGGCTCTAACTTTTTACTGGAGAAAAGGATACCGCTTTTGGTGAAAAGCTGCATTCTTTAGCAGTGACTTTATTTTTCCTTCACCACAAACCAGACTTGTACTATTTCCAAGCCACAGTACATTATGTAGACACTTCCCCACTGCATTGTCGTAGTTTCTGAAATTGTATCATATTCCCTAAATTGGGTCCAACTGTTAATGCAGTGCCTTTCAGAGGGACATGTTTTACCCTTTCTTTTTCTGTCATTTTCATTTGTAAACTCCCTGTAATTAGGACCGAAGATTAATTTATATATATACTTGTATACTTGTCACAACATTTTCATCATTTTATAGATACTTCATATATATCAACTAACAACTGGAATGCTTCAGAAATCTTTCTCATCAGTCAGAACCTTGCTTTTTGTGCATCTGTGTCTTTTCTCTTTGCTCTGCCTCAGCATATTTTGTAATCCTTTTTGTTCCCTTCCTATTCTACCCCCTTCCATGATGCTGCTTTTTCCCTAATGTACATTTTAATTTAATATTATTCCTTTTCTTTAAAGCAAGTGATTTTTTTCCTTGGATTCACTTGTTTTTTGCCTGAAGACTTATGTGGAAAAGTAAAGAGCATTAAAGAAAAAAAAAAGTTAATAATTTACTATTTGAAATATATTTGCTTCTCTGGTTGTGAATTCCCCCTTTCTCCTTAATTTAACTCACAGGGCAAGTATGTGTGTATCTCCTATCAACCCTGAGGAAATGGAGTTAGGTTACACATAGGTAGCTGTTTGGCAAGAGTAGGTTAAAGACAGTTTATTTTAATGATACACAGGTAGTTGTTTGGCAAGACTCTAAATACATTATTTTTAAGTAGAACTACAGTTTTTTTCTGGGTTTGATTTGTCAGTGCCAATAGTCCATTACACATTTAAGGTTGGTTTTTTTGGGGTTTTTTTTTAAGTGATGATAACTTTGTAAACATAAGACCCTTAATATAACTTTCAAGCAGACAGGCAAAGTGAATAGAGCAGTGCACCTAGAATTACCGCTCTATCCAGAATGAGTACAAACTCTATAACCTTAGGAGCCTTCTTTTCTTTAAAATGGAGTAAATTTCATCCCATCTTCAACCAATCTTCAGTAGTAGAATTAGAATTTAAAATGCTAATAGTACTAGTGGTATACACATAATGCTGTTCAACTTCTGCTGTACTTCCCCTTCTCTGGTAAATGAGATAGTTGAAATTATATAAAGAACTATAAAAGCAAGAAGGTACCACAGTAGTTGATGGTGTATCACAGGTGCTTTAAGATGAGGCTGGGTCTTAAAGGATAATTTTTGAAGATTGCTAGGTAAACAAGTTGAGGAAGGAGATATACAAAGACAGATGTGAAAACATGGTGTTTTAGGAAATAGTCCATTGTTTATGTCAATATATTAGTAGGGTAGGAAGGGTTGATGTGAAGCAGAAATGGGGAGAATGAGGCCAGAAAGACGGGGGCCAGATCATAAAAGGTATATTACATACTTTGCTCTATGTGATGCCAAACCACTAAGAATGGTTATTATTAATGTTGCTTCTTAGAAAACAGGTATCATAATACAGAACAAATTTACTTGATACAGTTTTCTCAATCAAAGGATATTGAAATAATCGATGTGAGCGATGATGAGATAGGTAACTAGGGTAGTAGCAGTGGGAATGGAAGGGAAGAGATGAATTTGAAAGATATTGAGGAGGTAGAGTTAACAGGACTTGGACACTTGAGTGGATGATGAGGATGGCGGGGGTGGTCAGAGAAATCAAGAAGGACAAGTTAGATGTCAGTGACTAGTGACATTATAGCGTGGCCCAGGTATTGAGCCGCTATCATGGTGGGTGTTTCACCTAATATTATCTTAGTTATTCCTTACAACAGTCACAGGTTCAGTGACATTAAGTAGTTTGCCTAAGATTGCACATGGGATAAGTGCTAGAAGTGAAATTCCAATCCATGACATTCTGATTCCAAAGCTCTTTTCACTATACTTTTCTGGCATTAATCTAGATAGGGAGTAAAAGAATTCTGAATTTAAGAAAGATGTAGAAGTAGAAATAGACATGTTGAATTTTCTGTGGGAAAGGTAGGTAGACAAATGAAAGAGGCAGTGCACCAGATATTAATCACTTGGTGAAGGAATGTTGGTTGTAATTTTCAAATTTTCCTTTTTAGTTTTATTGTGGCTTAATCACTAGCAGTTTTTTCATAGGATGTTTACAAAGTTCTGATATATACATAACATGGATTAGAGACACATAAGTGCTTTGATTTGGATCATTTAGCTATCCAGTAATGTTTATTTTGAGTCCCCACTATGTGCCAAATACATACTGAGTAGATAGTGTACATTGGTAAGCAAAACAGATACAGTCCCTACCCTCATCAAGCTTATAGTCTAGTCGGGAGAAAAAACATTAGTCATATAATCACACTTAATTAAAAACTGTGGTAAGACCTTTGAATCACATTTTAAGCCCTAGCACTAAGTAATACCTTTTGAATTGTATTCATAGACGTAGAGGTAGAGGTGAGGGCAGCCAAATGACATATAGATTATTCTTGCTGTGATGTGCACCCAAAGATCTCTCAATTCAGGAGTGGCCGATTCCGAAGTTCTTTTGGCCTTTTTTTATGCTGGTATGCTAGACTTTAATCAGACACTACCCTTAGAAGGCCAGCATTTTTGTTAAGTACATTGGTGATTTAGATACTCATAAACTGATTCATCTCTTAGTATTCCTTCCTTTAAGTAAAGTGTCCTTGTACATTGAAATGATTAAATTTGCAAACATTATTTTCCACAGGTCTTCAAAACCACATCTATTATAGGGTTCACATTGGAGGGGTCGGTACCATTATTGTCCCCACTTTACAGATGGGGACATGTATAACTCAGAGTTTAATATGCCCAAAATTAGACACTTAATACAGAGCCAAAACTAAAAACCAGGTCTGTGGCTTTAGAGTGGCTGCTTTCTAAATTATGAAAAAAACATGAGGAAATTTTAGTCCTCTTAATTACCCTCCCCCCCTTTTCCTCCAACAAATTGTCTAACTTTAGCTTCTTATGGGTACTTGAAAGTGTTAATTAGTAGTGCTAATATAGTATGCATATAGGACTAGAGGTTAATGACATTAGAGTTTGGGGCTGTTACACTTTCTAGACTCCTGATAGCTTTTGTTATATTAAGTGGAAAAGAGAAATTAAAGTGGAAAAAAAAGTTATTTAGAAAACCCATTTTATAATCTAATTCCTATCCTTATTCTTAATCTAGCAATAAGATGTCAGCTAATATTTAAATACTGGTAGATTATTCCAGAAACAAACACATCTGTGGAATTAAAATACTTATATTGAGTTTTATGGAGATTTTTTATTTGAATAGCAGACCTACTAGATTTCCTTCTTAACATGTGGTATTGATTTTTTTTTTTTAATTTATTTATTTTTTATTGTGGGTAAAAATCAAAATTTTCACAATACATACCAATATTTGTAAAATGATATATAAATATATATGCATCTATGTGCATTTGCTTACAAAAATGTTGTTTATATATATATATAAATATATTTTAAGAGGTGCTTAGATTACCGAAAATATTACACAGAACCCCCTGGGATTCCCATGTTGCCCACCTCCCACACCTCCCACCACATCCCACACAAACATCTCCCACAAGTGTGGCCGACCACCCTCAATGGACTTACACATCCTGGGGCCTTGCCACCAACCATAGACCACAGTTCACATCGTAGACCACACTCTCCCACACAGTTCTGAGTGGTGTGTGCTGATTTAAAATGGCCTACATCCGTTGCCACAACGGTACTCAGGACAACCTCCAAATCCCAAAGAAGCCCCTGTATTTCAACTACTCGTCCCCTCCCTGCCCCAAAAGTGTCAAGTGGCCACTGGCTCTACCTCATTGTTATAATTTCTTCCATTGCTAGAATCACCATTTGTGTACAACAGAATACCATTAAGTCCACTCTAGCCCAGAGTGGTATTGATTTTTTAAAGGATTATTTGCCTATTTGACACACTGGATATGAATTGGAGATTAAACCTACCCCATTCTCCATTTTAGATAGAATCCTTTCTTGTTTCAAAGTTCTGAGGTTGCCCCAAGAAATTTGTTTAATGTTGGTTTTTGTTGGGAATTGAATTATGCCCCCCATAAAAGGCATGTTCCGGTCCCAACCACTGGTCCTGTGGGTGTGAATCTATTTGTAAATAGGACCTTTGAAGATGTTATTAGTTAGGGGGTGCCCAAACAAAATGTTAATCTAATATGTCTGAAGACCTTATAAGCAAAAGAAACTGGACACAGAAAGAGAAGCCACAGGGAGAAGCAAGACACTAGAAGTCAATGAAACGCAGAAGAGAAGATAGAAGAGGCCACCGTGGGCATTGTCATATGACAGAAAAGCCAAGGAAACCTTGCCAGTGAGCCAGAAGATAACAACCCCTGGAGGAAGCAGGCCTTCTAGCTTCTGAAACCTTGAGCCAATAAGTTCCTGTTGTTAAGCCAATCCATTGTTTGGTATTTGTTTTAGCAGCCAGGAAACTAAAACAGTTTTCAAACAGTTTCTTTTCACTTAAATATGAATTGGTATGCAGATCATATAAATGAACTTGTTTTGATGGACTCAATGACACATTTAAAAAATCTTTAATGTCCTTTGATGATCTTTTAAAAGGAGGGGGGACTCAGGACTTGGCGTATAATCATACTCATGTCTGTGATTTATTACAGCAAAAGTATACAAAGCAAAATCAACAAAGCAAAAAGATTCACAGGGAAAAGTCTAGAAAATATTCCATTTTGCTACCTAGAAAATATCATTGGATTTCTAGTTACTAAACAATTAACCAGTAACTCCAAAGTATATCATGCCTTTTTTTTTTTTTTTTTTTAAGTATGATGGGTGTTAAAATTTTAAATTAGGTTTTGTCTGTGGTAAGAGGGGATGGCCACATCAATCTTTAAATATCAGGAGGTCTTAGTAATTTCCTTCCTTCTGCAGCTTTCTGAAAAATTACATGTAAACTGAAATTAAAATGTTGAATTACTTTTTTTTTAATTTCTTTTTTTTTTTTTTAATTTTGAATCACTTTAAATATCTAGAGGGTACTGTTTTAGTTGCTGAGAGCAATATACTGAAATGTATTGGCTTTTATAATGGAATTTTATTAGGTTAAAAGCTTACAGTTGTGAGGCTCTGTAGGTGTCCAAATCAAGGCATCAGGCAAAGCTCTTCTCCGAAGGTCAGCTGCTGGTTTTTCTGAACTCCTGCCACATGGCAAGGCACAATGGCAGCTTTGCTAGGCTCTGCCTCCTCCTCCAGGCTCAGTTTCTTCTGGGGCTCAGCTGTGCTGATCAGGCAAATGCCTTGTCTGCCCCTCTCTCCCTTCTCCTCTGGACCTTGTTGCTTCAGCTTCAGGCTGCCCCATCTGTGGCCTTTGTCTCTCTCAGGTTTGGTGGTTTCAACTTCTGGAGGCTTCTTGCTGTCTCTGCAGCCTTCTTTCTGTGTCTGTGTCTTTTTTTTGTTTGTTTCTCCCTTTATAAGGGACTCCAGGAAGGGGATTAAGACCCACCTTCGGTCCCACAATCTAATCAAAGGCCCTTAACTAAAGTAATTGAATCAAAAGGTCCCACCCTACAGTAGGTTTACATGCACAGGAATGGATTAGCTTTCAGAACAGGATTTTCTGGGATCCATTCAAACTGTCACAGGGATTTAGAGGGTTCCTTTGGATTAATTAAAAAACATACCAGAGGAAAAAACACCTCCAAAATGTTAATAAAATATAGGGTTATTATTTTTATTCTTTAATGTCTGTTAAGTATGGTTTTTCATAAAGTAGAGCTTACCGTTTCTGTTCTTTGTTCTTTGTACATATTTATGCGAACCACAAGGCCAAAAAAATCAGCTTCTTAAAAGCACATGCTTGAGGATTATTTGCTCCAAAGCAGTTTCTTCTTTTTGTTTGTGGGTAGCTTTGTTCAAGGACTTAGGAGTCCCTTAATTACTTCTCTTACACCTTTTGTTCTAGTGTAACCTCACATATTATATCCTGGTGCGGGTGGCAACTAGTCAACACTGGTCAGATGGGACTGGGATTGAGAACATTAGAAAGGTAGTCTAGACTGAAAATGGTAATCCAAGAGTTGAAGAATTTAGAGCTGATAGGGGTCACAACAGAGGCCAGAGAGTTTCTAATATTCAGGGACAAGCCAGAAAGTCAGGACTAAAGCCAGGAGCACAATAACACTTCATTGGTCTGCAAGTTAGTCATTTGATAATGGAGAGGAAAAAAAATCTCAAAGAAGGGAAAACAAAGGATCAGACTAATTTACAAATGTTGGCATTTACAAAGCTCTTTCATATTATTTGATATCATCACCTCATCAACCCTCTAAAGGAATATGGTTCTCTTTATTCAAATTTATTAAGAGATGTGACTCAGGTCATCACAGTAATAGCAGAACTGGGATGCAAATCTAATTGAGACTGAAAATCCCATATTCTTTCTAAAACTGCTGTTTTTCAAACTGCATTCCACTGATTCCTAGGATTCTGCAAAGATGCCCCAGGTTGGAGTGGGGCACTCCATCCCTAAGTCATTTTCCATCCCAGCCCCATTCCACCGAAGTAGCTAAATTTTAAATCCTGGGATTATAAATAAGGTTTCCTCTGGGAAAAAAAATCATTTCGCTGCTTTAAATTTTTGAAATCCTTTGGATTACGAGACTAAGTTGCATTTTCAGACCAGATAGTTTAATAAAAAAGTGACACTGGACAGCAGAAATCCTAAAGACAAGTTAAAGGAAAATCTATCCACTGTGGTTCTAAAACTTCTTTCTGAGTTTAGGTAGCAACAGAATTTGACCTTCTCTCAAACTTATGGGAAGAACTACTGAAGTAGCTTGCAAGAGTTCCAAATAAAGCAAAGACAAAAAAGATTGGACTGGAGTTTGGAGTTTATTATCAACAATGTAATGTTTTACAGGGGTCAATTAAAGAATAGGTTTTAAATTCCTTAAAATTCTTAATTCTAGAAATTATTGAAATTATAAAGATGGTCTTTAACACAGATTAAAAAACTTTATAGAACCATTTATTAGAAATGCCTTATTTTGGTGGCTTTTTTTTAAGCTGTTGAAAAGTCCTTTATTGTAAAATTGTAAAATAAATAGAAAAATAGATTGAAAGAAATTATAAATTTTAAGAGAGAGTACAAAGCCACATTAGATTTAATATAGTCAATTATAAAAATAGCATAGATAGCAACAAACCTTTATAAATGTAAATAATAATTCAAATATAATATAAATTAATTATAATAATTCTAATTTTTATATTACAGCCCTACCTATTGGATATAATAACTTCTAAGAATGAAATTAATTATTGGCTTAGTTATTTAATTTCCATTTAGGCCATAATTCTTTATAGATAATCAAATTCCTATTTGGGAATTCTTCACATTTTATTGGAATGAATTACAGCAGATAATTTGCTAGCTCGTTTCATGAAGCAGAAAAATTCAAAATCTTGTTCAACAGTAGTCATGCTAAATCATTATTAATCCAGATAAGATTATTTTAAAGAGTGTGAATAAGAAAGGGTTAAAGATAAATGAAGTAGCCAAAAATATATCTCTTCTCCAGTCTTCCTTAATTAAAACTTTATTTTGAATGAAAAAAGTTACAGAATATTGATCACAGGAACAATTTGCCAGTTGCACTGCGTAATTGTTGTTCATATACTATAATGTTCTTATTACATTTATCTGGTCTACTCCAGCTCTTTTTTGTTTACTGTTTACATGGAATACCTTTTTCCAGCCTTTCACTTTTAACCTGCTGGTGTCCTTATGTCTGTCTGAGGTGGGTCTCTTATAGACAACATATAGACAGCTCATATTTTTTTATCCATTCTATCAGTCTATGTCTTTTGATTGGGGAGTTCAATCAATTAACATTCAGTGTTATTACTGTAAAGGCATTATTTACTTCATCAGTTTTGTCCTTTGGCTCTCTGTTATCATATCGTTCTATTGTCTGTCTGTCTTCTTATCCTTTAGTTTACTCTTCCTAATTATCTTCATTTCTAAACTCTTCTCCAAATCTCTCTCTTGTTTTTTCCTTAAGGCTGCAGCACCCCCTTTAGTATCTCTTGCAGATCTGGTCTTTTGGTAATATATTTTATCAGTTTTTGTCTGTCTGTGAAGACTTTGAACTCACCCTCATTTTTTAAGGACAGCTTTGCTGGATACAGAATTCTTGGCTGGCAATTTTTCTCTTTCATATGTCATACCACTTTCTTCTCTCCTCCATGGTTTCTGATGAGAGGTCAGCATTTAATCTTACTGAGTTTTCCCTTGGATGTGATGCTTTGCTTTTCTCTTGCTGCTTCAAATCCTCTCTTTATCTTTGATATTTTGTCATTCTGAATGTTAGGTGTCTCGGTATAGGTCTTTTTAGTTTTATTCTGTTTAGGGTGCATTGTCCTTGAATATTGATATTTTTGTCCTTCATAAGGGTTGGGAAGTTTTCGGTCATTATTTCCTCAAATATTTTTTCTGACCCCTTTCCATTGTCTTTTCCTTCTGGGACACCAATAATGAGAATGTTTGTGCATTTTGCATTGTCATTCAATACCCTGAGACTCTGTTCCATTTTTCCCATTCTCTTCTCTTTCTGTTCTCCTGTCTTTTCCAGTTCGCATGTTCTGTCTTCAAAATCACTATTCTGTCTTCAAGCAATTCAAATCTGCTCTTAAGTGCCTCTAATATATATATATATATATATATATATATATTTTTTTTTTTTTTTTTTATTACCCCCTTCCTCGTTTGCGCTCACTGTCTCCTTATCTTCTCTTTAGGAGGAACCAGGAACTGAACCTGGGACCTCCCATGTGGGAGAGAGGCACCCAGTCCTTTGAACCACCTCAGCCCTCTAATGTATTTTTAATCTCATCCATTGTGCCTTTCATTACCATAAAGTCTGTTACTTTTCTTTATAGTCTTTCAAATGGTTCTTTATGCTCTCCCAGTGTCTTCATAGTATCTTTTATTTCTTTAATCATATTTTCTTTACATTCTTTGAAGTGATTTAGGAGAGCTGTGTGATTATCACTGATTAATTGTATTAAATCCTGTATCTCTTCAGGATATTTGGTTTGTTCTTTTGGCTGGGCCACATCTTCCTGTTTCCTAGTATGGCTTGTAATTTTATTTTATAATTTTTTTTTTACTTTATTTTGTGCATTTAATAATTGAAAATATAAACAATTAAAAATGAAAAAATAAACACAGATGAATAAATATATACATTTCTCAATTAAATGAAATGGATACATATAAAAATTTTAATCAAACAATATGTTACACAATATATTTGGTTCATAGTAACGCATTCATACAGTTTGTCCTTTTGTGTCTGGCTTGCTTCGCTCAACATAATGTCCTCCAGGTTCATCCATGTTGTCATATGCTTTACAACTTCATTTCTTCTTTTATTTTTTTTTTAACTTTATTTTCTACATTTAATAATTGAAAACATAAACAATTAAAAACTAAAAAGTAAACACAGATGAATAAATATATACATTTCTCAATTAAATGTAATGGATACGTAAATTTTTTTGTTTTGTTTTTTGTTTTGTTTTGTTTTGTTTGTGAATCAAACAATATATTACACAATATATTTGGTTCATAGTAATGCATTCATACAGTATTTGTCATTTTGTGTCTGGCTTGCTTCACTCAACATAATGTCCCCCAGGTTCATCCACGGTGCCATATGCTTTATGACTTCATTTCTTCTTACAGCTGCATAATATTCCATCGTGTGAATAGACTACAGTTTGTTTATCCATTCATCTGTTGATGGACACCTGGGTTGTTTCCAACTTTTGGCAATGGTGAATAATGTGGCTATGAACATCAGTGTGCAGATGTCTGTTCATGTCATTGCTCTCAGTTCAGTAGTGGTATTGCCGGGTCATGTGACAAGTCTATATTCAACTTCTTTAGGAACTGCCAAACAGTACTTCATAGTGGCTATACCATCCTGCATTCCCACCAACAGTGAAGAAGTGTTCCTATCTCTCCACATCCTCTCCAACACTTATAGTTCTCTGTCTTTTTAATAGTGGCCATTTTGATAGGTGTGAAATGATATCTCATTGTAGTTTCGATTTACATTTCCCTAATCATGAGTGATGTTGAGCATTTCTTCATGTCTTTTTGTGCCATTTGTATTTCTTCTTCGGAGAAATGTCTATTCAAGTCTTTGGCCCATTTTTTAATTGGGTCATTTGTCTTTTTATGGTTGAGTTGTAACATCTCTTTATATATCCTGGATATTAAACCCTTATCAGATATGTGATTTCCAAATATTTTTTCCCATTGAGTTGGCTGCCTTTTCACCCTTCTGACAAAGTCCTGTGAGGTGCAAAAGTGTTTAATTTTGAGGAGGTCCCATTTGTTTATTTTTTCTTTTGTTGCACGTGCTTTAGGTGTAAGGTCCAAGAAACCACCACCTACTACAAGATCTTGAAGATGTTTCCCTACATTTTCTTCTAGTAGCTTTATGGTCCTGGCTTTTATGTTTAGATCTTTGATCCATTTTGAGTTGATTCTTGTATGGGGGTGAGATAGGGATCCTCTTTCATTCTTTTGGTTATAGATATCCAGTTCTCCCAACACCATTTGTTGAAGCGACAAAAACCAGTTGACTGTAGAGGTGAGGGTTTATTTCTGGGTTCTCGATTCTATTCCACTGATCGATGTGTCTATATTCATGCCAGTACCATGCTGTTTTGACCACTGTAGCTTTGTAATACGTTTCAAGGTCAGACAGTGAAATTCCTCCCACGTCTCTCTTCTTTTTAAGAATGCTTTTGGCTATTTGGGTACACTCATCCTTCCAGATGAATTTGGTAATTGCCTTCTCTAATTCTGTAAAGTAAGCTATTGGGATTTTGATTGGTATTGCATTGAATCTATAAATCAGATTGGGTAAGATTGACATCTTCACAATATTTATTCTTCCAATCCATGAACACGGAATGTCTTTCCACTTGTTTAGGTCTTTTTAAATTTCTTTTAGCATTGTTTTGTAGTTTTCTGCATATAGATCCTGTACTTCTTTGGTTAAATTAATTCCTAGGTATTTGAGTCTTTTTGTTGCTATTGAAAATGGAATTTTCCCCCTGATTTCCTCCTCAGGTTTTTCAGTACTAGTGTACAAAAACATTACTGATTTTTGCGTGTTGATCTTATATCCTGCCACTTTGCTGAACTCATTTATTAGTTCAAGTAGCTTTGTCGTGGATACTTCAGGATTTTCTAAGTACAGGGTCGTGTCATCCACAAACAGTGAGAGTTTTACTTCCTCTTTTCCTATTTGGATGCCTTTAATTTTTTTGTCTTGTCTAATTGCCCTCGCTAGAACTTCTAGTACAATGTTGAATAACAATGGTGACAGTGGGCTTCCTTGTCTTGTTCCTGATCTTAGAGGGAAAGCTTTCAACCTTTCCCCATTGAGTATGATGTTGGCTCTGGGTTTTTCATATATGCCTTTTATCATATTGAGGAATTTTCCTTTTATTCCTATCTTTTGAAGTGTTTTTATCAAAAAAGGATGCTGGATTTTGTCAAATGTCTTTTCTGCATCTATTGAGGTGATCATGTGATATTTTTGTTGTTGTTCAATTTGTTAAAGTGGTGCATTACATTGATTGATTTTCTTATGCTGAACCAGCCTTGCATACCAGGAATAAATCCCACTTGGTCGTGATGTATAAGTTTTTTGATATGCAGTTGGATTCGATTTGCAGGTATTTTGTTGAGAATTTTTGCATCTATGTTCATTAGAGAGATTTGTCTGTAATTTTCTTTTCTTGTAGAGTGTTTATCTTACTTTGGTATAAGAGTGATGCTGGCTTCATAAAATGTGTTGGGTAATTTCCCCTCCTCTTCAATTTTTTGGAATAGTTTAAACAGAATTGGTGTTAATTCTTTTCGAAATGCTTGGTAGAATTCACCTGTGAAGCCATCTGGTCCTGGACTTATCTTTGCTGGGAGATTTTTGATGACGGATTCAATCTCCTTAAATGTGATTGGTTTGTTAAGTTCTTGTATTTCTTGTAACATCAGTGTAGGTTGGTTCTGCTTTTCTAGAAATCTGTCCATTTCATCTAGGTTGTCTAGTTTGTTGGCATATAGTTTCTCATAATATCCTCTTATGATTCTTTTTATTTCTGTGAGGTCATTTGTAACTTCCCCCTTTCATTTCTGATTGTATTTATTTTCATCTTCTCTCTTTTTTTCTTTGTTAGTCTAGCTAGGGGTTTGTTAATTTTATTGATCTTCTCAAAAGAACCAGGTTTTGGTTTTGTTGATTTTTCTCTATTGTTTTTCTGTTCTTGTTTTCATTTATTTCTGCTCTGATATTTATTATTTCTTTCCTTCTGCTTGCTTTGGGATTGGTTTAATGTTCTTTTTCAAGTTTCTCTAGTTGTTCGGTTAAATCTTTGAGTTTAGCTCTTTCTTGTTTTTTAATATAGGCATTTAGGACTATAAATTTCCCTCTCAAGACTGCCTTCGCTGTATCCCATAAGTTTTGATACGTTGTGTTCTCTTTTTCACATGTCTCAATATATTTACTGATTTCACTTGCAATTTCTTCTTTGACCCACCAATTATTTAAGAGTATGTTGTTCAGTCTCCACACATTTGCAAATTTACTTTTATCCTGTCTGTTATTGATTTCTAGTTTCATTCCATTATGATCTGAGAAGGTGCCTTGTATAATTTCAATCTTTTTATATTTATTGAGAGCTGAATTCTGACCTATCATGTAGTCTATCCTGGAGAAATATCCATGGGCACTTGAGAAGACTGTATAACCTGCTGAGTTTAGATGCAGTGTTCTGTATATGTCTGTTAGGTCTAACTTGTTTATCATATTGTTCAAATTCTGTTTCCTTGTTGATCTTCTGTTTAGTTCTATCTAATGATGTGAGAGGGGTGTTGAAGTCTCCGACGATTATTGTAGAAATGTCTATTTCTCCCTTCAGTTTTGCCAGAGTTTGTCTCATATATTTTGGGGCACCCTGGTTAGGTCGTAGATATTTATGACTGTTATATCTTCCTGGTGGATTGTCCCTTTTATTAATATATAATGGCCTTCTGTATCTCATAACTTTTTTGCATTTAAAGTCTGTTTTGTCTGATATTAGTATAGCTACCCCTACTCTTCTCTGGTTACTATTCGTGTGGAGTATCTTTTTCCAAACTTTCACTTTCAGCCAGTTTGTATCCCTGGGTCTAAGGTAAGTTTCTTGTAAGCAGCATATGGATGGCTCATGTTTTTTAATCCATTCTATCAACCTGTATCTTTTGATTGGGGGGGTTAATCCATTTACATTCAATGATATTACTGTAAATGCACTATTTACTTCCTCCATTTTATTCTTTGGTTTTCATATGTCATCTTGTTTTTGTCTCTCTTTTTACTCTTTTGGTTATCCTTTCTGCTATTCTTTCTTCTATACTCTCCTCCAAGCCTCTCTATCCTGTCTTTGTCTTTCAGGGTCTAAGGCTTCCTTTAATATTTCCTGCAAAGATGGGTTCTTTTTTGCAAACTCTCTTAGTTTCTGTTTGTGAATATTTTATACTCACCTTCAAATGTGTTTTCCTGGATAAAGAATTCTCGGCTGGCAGTTTTTTTCTTTCAGTTTCATAACTGTATCATACCACTGTCTTCTCGCCTCCATGGTTTCTGAAGAGAAATGTGTACTAAGTCTTACTGGACGTCCTTTGTACATAATCATTTGCTTCTCTCTTGCTGCCCTGAGAATTTTCTCTTTATCTTTGACATTTGACCTTCTGAGTAGTATGTGTCTTGGCATAGGTCTATTTGGATTTATTCTCACTGGGGTACGGTGTGCTTCTCAGGCATATAAGTTCATTTCTTTCGTGAGAGTTGGGAAATTTTCAGCTATCATTTCCTCAAATATTCTTTCTGCCCCCTTTCCCTTCTCTTCTTCTTCTGGATCTCCCATGACACGTATGTTTTTTCATTTTGTGTTGTCATTCAATTCTCTGAGCCCCTGCTCAATTTTTCCCATTCTTTTCTCTTTCTGTTCTTTTCTGTCTTCAATTTTAGCTGCTCTGTCTTCGGTATCACTTATTCTTTCTTCTATCATTTCGAGTCTGCTGTTGTATGCCTCAAATGTGTTTTTGACCTCACCTATTGTGTCTTTCATTCCCATGATCTCTGTTACTTTTCTGTTCAAGATTTCAAATTCTTCTTTGCATTTCCTCAATATCTTCTTGATGTCATTTATCTCTTTAACTATATTATCTTTCAACTCATCAATTAGATTTTGGAAATTTGTGCTCATCTAGCTGTTTAGTTCTCTCAATTTCTGCATCTCTTCTGGGACTTTGATGTATTCCTTTTCTTGGGCCATGTCTTCTATTTTCTTAGTATGGCTCGTAATTTTTTGCTAGTGTTTAGGAATCTGATTAGGATGTAGTTTACTCAGATGCTCAATCTCTTTCTCTTTTATATGGTTTTAGTGGCAGGAGGCTGTGAGTTACCACAGCTTTTTTATTTTTTGCTTCGACCTGGATTGTTAGGAGTATCCTGCTCGTTGCTCAAAACTGGGCACTGGACCCAGTAATTAGTTGTAGAGTCGCTTCTTAGGACCTTGATTAGGGATGCTATAGAGGCCAGGAAAAGCCTCTCCTACTTATTTTTAATTTTCTTATGTGCATTTCCTTCATCTGCCAGGAGGTGGCCCTCTTTGGCAGCTCTCAATTCAATGCCTGGTCGGAGTGTATTTGCTGTGACACAGACCAGATCAATATGATAGAGCTTCCTCTGGAGCTAAGAGCCTTGTAATTCAAACTTTCTGAGACAGTTCTCCAGTCTTCTCTGGCAGCACCCTCCCTCCTCCCAGCTAGGAAATATTTCCATTCCCCTCTGAGGCCTCAACGATCAGTCCCTGTTAGTAGAGGAGGAGATTGGGAGGTTTGTATATCTTTAGCCCCTTGCAGGCTCCAAGGCAAACAATGGCGCAGCCCCACCTGGCCTGGAAGGGCTCTCGGGACAGGGCAGACCAAACCTGGGAGTCCAAAGCAGGGTCAGCCCCAGGTTCTCTCTCCCCTCTCCCGTGGAGTCCTCAACAATTAGTCCAGGCTAGAAGAGAGGGAGGTTGCGAGGGTCGGATTTCTCCAGTCCTTTCTAGGCTCCCAGGGCAAACCGCCGTGTGGAAGGGTCCATGGGACTCTGCAGCCCAAATTTCAGTTCAGAACCTTAGTCAGCCTAAGGCTGTGTCCTTCTCTCTCCCCTTTCCGGGAGTGGCAGATTCCTGAAGCCCTCTTTGTCTGTTGTTGCAGGCCCAGGGCCCGAGAATTCTCAAGAGTGTGGGGGAGGGTGCCGGCAGCTGCAGAAGCTGCTACTTGCAACTCACGGTTCTGTTGTCGCGATTTCCCTCTTCTGTCCCTCTCTACTCTGGGTGGTATGCAGCCTTCACCTGCTGTCCTAAACCCTAGAAGATCTTTTTCAGGACTGTTTCAGCCTGTCCTCTAGCTATTTTTCTAGAGAAGAGATTCCCGTGTCTTCTGGCTTGTAATTTTTTACTGATGTCTAGGCATCTGAATGTGTTGGTGGATTTACTCTGATGGCGATTTTCTCTCTCTTAGCTATTGCTTGTTTGTTTATTTTCTACAGTTTTTGCTTCATATTTGGCTCAACTTATTTTAATTTTAAAAATTACCCAGCTTACGTTTTCAAAATCAGTCTAGGGACTCACTAGTGGGGCACAGATTTTATACCAGGGGTTGGATACAGAGAACGGGAACAGTTGAATACAGAGAGCATGAGCAGTTTTTGTCCATGCAATTTCCAGACCAATCAGAAGATGGAGCTTGTTAGCGCACCTTTCCAGGGAAGTCTTGGCTTTCCTGTGTTCCTGTGTTGAATCTCCAAATCGGAGATTCAGAGCAGGCTCTGCTGGCTGAATTCACTAAAGAAAAACACCCTGACTTCCTCTCCCTTTTCCCTTGAAACAGCTGACAGGGAAGAAAACGTCTGTTTCCCCTCTCTGTCAGCTGCGGTGAGCCAGATGTTTTACCTCAGCTGAATATCTTGAGGGTGGGGGAAGGGAGCCCTTCCCCCACTACCATGGAGGCTTGTTAACTCACATTTGTCATTTCGGCTTCTTCCTCTCTCTGTCCCTCACCCTCCTGGGAGTTGTGTAGCACTGTCCTGGCCTGCTGGGCCCCAAAGCAGGTCCATTGGACAGCTTTTGGCACTTTCTGCATTGTTTTTGTGAGAGCATTCAGCTCTGCCTTAGTCTATCACCATCTTCCCACAATCCTCTTGATGACTTTTTAAAAATGTCATTTCAGTGTACTCTAAAGTATTCAGTATTCTCTAAAGTAACTTAAATGGATAAGTCCAAATCTTTTAACTCACAGAATCTCCTATCTTCTTGTTATCCAGCCAGTCAAGTATAGTATAGTGGAAATTACTGGAGACCCGAATACTAATTCCAATATTGCCAGTAACTTAGTAACTTTAGGTAACCTTGGTTCCCACACTATTAAAAGAGACAGTTGGTCTTAGAAGTCATTTAAGACCCTTCAAAAAAATTATTTTTATGTCTACCAGAGTCCAATCCATTTTCTAAAATAAATTTTTTAACGTTTTCCTACAGTCATGTAATTAGAGCCAGAATAATAGTAGCTAACATTTTTTGAGCATTTATCTGTGTGTCTGGGACTATATCAAGGGCAAAACTAGTAATTCCATTTAAATTTTAAAGTATTCTAGTATTATAGTACTTTACACATAGAGAACCTGAGGCTCAAAAAGATTAAATAACTTGTGGTTATAAGTTATAGCTAATAAGTGACAGAACCACCACAACAACCCAGATCTTTTTGTCTCTGAACCATGAAACTTTTCTGCAATGCAGTTTTGCTTACTAGTGTAAAACCTTGAAATGGTGACTGTCTAAATCAGAGATGCCACAGGAATATGATTGCAGAGCCATATTTATGGTCTTTAATAATCAAAAGGGTCATATGACTTTTATATGCCCTATAAAGCCTGGTAAACAAGGTTATTTTTCTAATGCAGAAAATAGGGCTTTGAATATAGATGTTGTATGTAAAAGATTCTGAGTTTGAGCTACAAGCTGGAAACGTTTTTATGTGTATAAAGTTCATTTAAAAGGAAATATTCATTAACAAAATAACTTTATAAGGCAAAAAAGAATTGCCTATGGTATGGTTGCTAAAGGTTTACAGGACTGAAAGAAAGCTTTTAAGATGTACTAGAGAAATCCAGTGAGTTTGGTAGTTATCTTCCTCAGCCAAACGAATTGATAGGCTTTTCTCAGACTTTTCTGGGAATATGGAGGGAGGGTGGTGTCATTTGACTCATTTAGTTTTCAGACACGTAGAACATATATCCAAAGCCTAAAAGGAGTTTTACAAATGAAAGTTTATGACAACAGTATCCAGTCTTTTGAACTAAATAAGAATCTGTAATGGCCAGTTTTAATGTAGTTAATATACTGAGGCCACACATTGCAACCTATAGACTATTGTTAGCTTATTGAATACAATCCAGTTGGTTAATTGCATGGCAGCTCTATTTGTATTAATTTATCTATGTTTCAGTAATAAATATATCTGGGTTAAATAGACTTCATATGGAAATGCTTCAGTTAGTATTCCATGCAAGTTTTTCAGTGAAGCCTGTGTTTATGTCCTTTAAAAAAGTAGGTCAGGAATCTAAACGTGAATTTTTTTGGTGTGTGCGTTTGTACTTCTAATAGCTAAAGCCAGGATGAGACAGAATCACTTCTTCCCATGGTTCCCCTTTCCCTGACCCCCATCCTTCACCACTCTCCAAAAAAAAAAAAGAAAGAAAGAAAGAAAAAAATACTCCCCGGAAAACAGTTTTTTTTTTAAAATAATTCTTTCCTTTTTTTTTTTTTTAATATTTAGGAACAAGTTCCAGTTCCAGTCTATCATCCAACACCTAGCCAGACTCGGCTCGCAACACAGTTGACTGAAGAGGAACAAATTAGGATAGCTCAAAGAATAGGCCTTATACAGCATCTGCCTAAAGGAGTTTATGACCCTGGAAGAGATGGATCAGAAAAAAAGATCCGAGAGTAAGTTTTAATAAATATATATGTATTTCAAAGGTCTGTATTTAGCTATTTGCTTTTGAAAAGTATTCTGCTTCAGTTTTTACCCCTGAGGTGGCTCCCTCATCTGTCTGCTTATTGTCTGCTTCATGTGTCTGCTCGTTGTGTCTGCACATTGTGTCCACTTGTTATCTGCTCATCTTCTTTAGGAGGCACTGGAACTGAACCTAGGACCTCCCATGTGGGAGGTGGATACCCAACAACTTAAGCCACATCCACTCCCTACTCGTTGCGTCAGCTCTTTGCTTCTGCTCATCTTCTTTAGGAGACACTGGGACCCCCCACCTCCATGTGAGAGGCGGGTGCCCAACTGCTTGAGCTACATCTGCTCCCCATTCTCCTCCTTTTTTTTTTTTTTTTCTTTTTTTTTTTTATTATGGGTAAAAATCAAAATTCTCACAATACATACAAACATTTGCAAAATGATATATAAATATATATGCATATATGTGTGTTAGCTTACAAAAATGTTATTTTTATATATATATATATATATATACATTTATTTTAAGAGGTGCTTAGATTACCTAAAATATTACACGGAACCCACTGGGATTCCCATGTTGCCCACCTCCCACACCTCCCACCACATCCCACACCCATTCTCCTTCATTTTGCAAGTTGCATATTTAATACATTGAACACCTCCCAGTTTCATATAAGAGAATGTTAGATGCAATTAAGAATTTTCATATAAAAATAGCTAAGAAATGATGGTGTGAATTCTTACCGTTTTATATGTTGCTTGTCCAATTGGATCACAATTGATGTCAGTTTAAAAGGAATCACCTATGTTTGATTATGGCCTTGTCAGCTGGGTTTTGGAAAGCAGTTTGGTAGTGTGCCAAGTTCTTTATATCCTTTGTGATAGTAATTCTGGGGATCTATCTCAAAATGTGTGCCTCACTCCCACCCCTAGAGCTTTATGCAGAAAGATATTCACTATAGTCTTATTTAATGAAAAAAATACAAGCCACATAAATGTTCAGCAGTTATGGGATAGTTGAGTAAATTGTGGTAGAAGAATACTTTGGCAGGTTAGACAGACATTAAAGTTGTTTGCTAAAGGTTTTTAGTGACATGGGGAAAAAAACAGTACATAAATATATATGTGTGTGTTAAAATTAAAATATACACAGAAAAATAACCAGAAGGATTTTTACATTGGTATAATTGTGAGTAATTTTCCTAATTGGTTTGGGGGGGGGGTAGGACATACAAAAAGTATTAAGATCTGCTTTTTCAACAGTATTAAAATTTTTATTTACAACACCAAAGAAGAAAGCTTTCTATGTAAGTTAATATTTCAGTGAATGTTATCTATTTCTTAATTTGCAAAATAATTTTATTAAGCCTGATAAATTGAGGATAAAATTTTACTTGTTGGGGAACTTTTGTCCCTAAGGCTAATTACTCTGTATGAGAATCCCTAATGAGGACAGCCATTCTCCTGTTGGGTTGAGAATGGCCTCACTAACACAGACATAATCCAGTTTACTGTGTTGTTAAATTTGGCTGTTTGAAGTACATAAACATGCTACAGAAATCCATAACACCACTTAGTACTAGAGCATATTAGTACTTAAGAGCATATTCTCTCTAGAATATTGACTTCTGAGACACTACAGAATTGAGTTGCTTCTTGTACCTGTAGAAATTGCCATGAAGTTGAAACTGAGGTTAATGAGGTAAAGAGAGCTTTAGAAGTTTAAACCTTAAAGCACACTATAGGCTGAAATCAGTGGTTCTGTTTTTACATATAGTTATTAAAATGATCATCATAAAACTGATTCCAGGACTTACACTAAAAACTAAGTACAAGGAAATAAATAAAAATCATATGAAGTTTGGTTGACTACTAAAGTTGATCTAACTGGTGCTCTCCTACTTAAGGCATCAAATTCCACTGTGTCTCCAATAATACGTAACTATTTACAAGCAAGGTTCTAGAGATATATTTGATCCCAAGTGGTTTGTTTTCCCTTGTCTTGCTTTCAAACTCTGCTAATTCCCAGAGGATTGGAATAAAAGAATGTGGGTGGACCAATACTTATTAGGAGAATGGTTCAATTTGCATGCTTTGGGGGTAGGATAACAGGCAAGCATTTTAATGTGTAGCTCAAATTATTACTGTCTTTCTAATAGTTTTTTTTTTTTTTCTCTCTTTTTTAATTTTTTTATTATTTTACTCTAATAAAGTTTTAAAGAATATTTTAGATAAGTCACTTCTCTAAAAGTGCACACTTGTGGGAGATGTTTGTGTGGGATGTGGTGGGAGGTGGGCAACATGGGAATCCCAGTGGGTTCTGTATAATATTTTGGGTAATCTAAGCACCTCTTAAAATATATTTTTATATATATATAAATAACATTTTTGTAAGCAAATGCACATATATGCATATATATTTATAGATCATTTTGCAAATGTTGGTATGTATTGTGAAAATTTTGATTTTTACCCACAATTTAAAAAAAAATAAATTAAAAAAAAAAAAACATAAAAATAAAAAAAATAAAAGTGCTTACTGATTTCTTGTCCTCACTCCCAACAGGTGTGTGATCTGTATGATGGACTTTGTTTATGGGGACCCAATTCGATTTCTGCCGTGCATGCACATCTATCACCTGGACTGTATAGATGACTGGTTGATGAGATCCTTCACGTGCCCCTCCTGCATGGAGCCAGTTGATGCAGCACTGCTTTCGTCCTATGAGACTAATTGAGCCAGGGTCTCTCGTCTGACACTTCAAGTGAACCATCATTTTTGGTGGTTTTGATCTTTTGTCACTGAGCCCAAAGAGCCAGGGATTAGGAATTAAGATCATGCACAAAAGTTTCCTAAAAATTCCTGAATGGCTGCAGATGTTGAGGGAAAGTACGTGATATTTTAGAAACTTAGGGGGGAAAGTAGGATGGTATTTTTATGTAAAGCCTTGACCCAGTGTTTAAAAAATATAATTGTATTTAGATCTTGTTATTGCTCCAGTACATAGGAATTGTGTAAAGTGTTACAGCAGCTGTATATGTTTAAATTGTGTGTGTTGAAGATTTAATTAGGAAAAAGATAGTGGTTATTTTTCCTAAATGAAATAACTCTTCCCCTTCCCCCACCACTCCCAATTCTTTTCTGAAGTTGCTGGCATTT
Organism: Tolypeutes matacus; assembly: GCA_026826555.1. Taxonomy (NCBI): domain Eukaryota; kingdom Metazoa; phylum Chordata; class Mammalia; order Cingulata; family Chlamyphoridae; genus Tolypeutes; species Tolypeutes matacus. The sequence goes on from JAKSZT010053883.1 coordinate 46,423,117, forward strand.
GGGTCAAGGTTTTATTAAAAGCTACATTTTATAACACTGGCACACACACAAAAAAGTAGTTTTAAGCTTGTTTGCACAGTTCTTTTTTTCCATTGGAAATGGAATCCATTGCCTTAGGTCTTCTTAAATAGTGTATTATTATCGTTGGGGCTGGCTCTATGCTTGAAAACCAGTTTATTTATAACCTGTTTAAAGTGCTATATTCTGTTTGCAGTTAGGAAATGCAGAATTCAAAGTGATCTCCTAGCTTGTAAGCAAACTGAGATGCATTATCCCTTTTCTATTAAAAAAAATGAGTTAGTGTGTCAAGAACCAATTGTAGTAAAGTGGGGTTTAATATTACCCTTTCTTATGTGTTTTATCTAATTATTTTGGTTGTTGATATGGTGATAATTAAAAGTCAAGGTAAATTTTAAATGTTAATATTTCTGATTTATGAGCTCGAATTATGCCACCATGCTCATGTAAAAATTAAAGTGGCACATGGTGAAATTTAAAAAGAGAAATTGTTCCTCAGTGGTAACAATTTTGATTTATTTTTTTCCCTGTGCCCTCCTTCCCTATTGTCTTGAACCTTAGCAAAAGGATACTGCATCTCTCATTACTGTAGTACTGAGGTTATTGAAGTTATATAAAACACATCTCAGTCTGTTTTTTGGAAAGGTATCTGTTAAGTCCTGCTAGCTGACTGACAGACAAATATCATACATAGGCAAAGAGAATTAAGATCAATGTATTTCATGTTTTGCACACAAATACAGAGTTTGTATAACCACATGACTTCATAGTTGTGATCTCAAAAAAGAAAGAATTCCACCTTTTATCTTTTTCTTGGAATTAATGTAAGAATACTCTGAATCTCTAAGCTTTTGAAGCATTTTTGATAGAGATGGTCTAGTAAAGATGTAGCAGTAATGTTTTATCCATTTAGCATGTGTTTATTTTCCTTTATGTACTCTGAAAAGTGACTTATTTGTTCAGCTCAGTGATATTACAGCTGAAAAAAATCATTCATTAGCAAAAGGAGACACCGTCTCGAACCTAACCTAAGAAATCAGAAATGTATCTTATTGGTTATTTTATATTGAGTTGAATATTTGAACTCTAACACTTTTCTACATACAAAACACAAGTATCTTGAAGGTTCTTCATAATTGCATTATAGAGGAATTCAGTATGTCATAATTACTTTCTAAAGATTTGAGATTTGACTGTAGTATCATATGTTGGTTAATTTCTTTATAAGCCCCATGATGGAAAGACTTAGAAATGAATTGAAAAAAGTTGAAAGAAATTAGATTATCAGGTTCTGTTAAATTGTTATATGTATCTTGCTTAAATTTTTGTTCATTAATTTATATCCACCCAATTACATAAAGCAAATTTAGATGAAAAACCTGAATTCGTGCAGTATTTTCAGTAATAATGCACTTTCATCCTTGTGTTTTCTATTTAAACATGATCTCTGCGTCATCAGGTATCATAGCCAGACTTTTTTTTCTGGATTGTTAAACTTGGTAAATAACTTAAAAAAAAAAAAAAAAAAAACGTCCATGTTGTTGTTAGTCTTTCTTTATTATAAGACTTGTTTCACAGAAGTTTAACAGTAAGTTTGAAAGAACCAATATTGAGCTGAATGCTTTTTTAAACAGGAGGTCCCGGGGATCAAACCTGAGTCCTCCATATGGTAAATGAGAGCTCAATTGCTTGAGCCACAGCCACTTCCCTGGATGCTTTTTTATAGGCAAGTTGTGATCTTTAACTTGATCTCCACATACCATGTTAAATTAGAATTGATTACATAAGAATATTCCCCAAAATTATCTCACCCTTTCTTTAAAATGATGTATAAACTTATTATCTAATTACTTTTCTGTCTCTAGGTATATATATGCCTGTGAGAAGTATATTTTATTTTTATCTTGACATTTAATACCATCTAATAAATCACATACTTAGAAACTAAATAGCTTAAAAAATTACTAAAGCCAAATAAATAATGGGTGAAACATATTTAGATTTGGGCAAGATATGTTCAAACTTGGCTTTTTAAATGATTTTTAAAATTCTAAATAAACTGCAGGATTTGAAATGCCCAAAAAGCCTGACTAGAAAAAAGTAAAGAATATTTTTCTTGTAAATGTGAAACCCAACATTCCTGCAAGAAGCAGAAATGCTTTCAGATAATGTAGTTTCGTTCACACAAACTCTTTTTAATCCTATAATTACTCTTTTAAATCAGGTATGAAAAGACTCTTCTCCTAGTTATTGGTGTCTACCCTGTGATGTAAAACAGTATAACTTTACAGAATACAGTGAGCATAACAGTGACAAATTCTCAGGGTACAAAACTCCCTTGTAAGGAAGCATTCGTTTTTAAAAAGTGAATAATAAATAAAGTAGTCAAAAGCAGAACTGTGTGTGTCCTGAGATTGAAAGTGGTAAACAATAATAAAGGTAAACTTCTTAGGCAGAAGTTCAGAAATATAGGCAGTTTGGTGGCTACCTCTGCTTATAAAAGGTTTGGCTGGTAATCATTTCTGAGAGTTGACTGATGACACATGTAGATGCATCTTGGACAATATAACCTCAATTAATTGTTTTAAGTCTTTATTTTCTTTCAACTTTTATATTTTGAAATAATTTCAAACTTATAGAACAATTATGAAAATAATGTAAGCCCCATACAGAGTATTCGAACAGGCTACACTTCTAGATCCACCTATTTTAACATTTTGACATTTTGCCACATTTGCCATATCATTTTATGTGTCGATCTATCAATCCATCTATCTCTCTGTTTTCTGAACATTGGAGAGTAGCTTATAGGCATCATGCTTCTTGAACACTTAATACCCCCGTGTACATTTCCACTTACGTTATCAAATTCAAGTTTAACATTGATAAAATGCTTAGAGTCCATATTCCAATTTTTCCTTAAGTCCCAGTAATGTCCTTTTGAGTCTTTTCTTGTCCATGAGATTATGTCCAAGATCATTTATTGCATTTAATTGCCATTGTCTCTTCAGTCACTCTTTTTTTAATTGTGGAAACATATATAAACTTTACCTTCTCATCCATTCCCAAGTACACCATCTAGTGGGATTAATCACATTTCAATGTTACAATACCCTCACCACCATCCATTGCTAATTTCCTTAGCATCCCAAACAGAAACCCTATACCCATTATGCACTAACTCCCCATTTCTCCTGCCTCCTGCCCCTCATAACCTGTATTCTCTCTTCATAAGTTTGCATATTCTCCTATATTTTCTTTGTGATTATTATCAAAGGGCTTAAATTTAACATTCTAAACTTACATAACAATCTCATTTGATTTATTTATTTATTTATTTTTATTATTTTTTTTTTTTAAAGATTTCATTTATTTATTCATTTATCCCCCCCCCCTTGCTGCTTGTGCTCGCTGGGTCAGCCAACCACACCGTGCGGGTGGGCCTGCCCCCACCAGGAGGCCCCGGGAACCGAACCCAGGGCCTCCCATATGGTAAACGGGAGCCCCACTGATTGAGCCACAGCCGCTTCCCATTCTCATTTGATTTAATATCAACTTCAATAGCATACACAAAACTATATTCCTATACCCCTATGTTGACCTATCTTTATGTAGTTCTTGTCACAAATTAATTATTATACATTATGAATCCAAAATCATTGATTTATCATTACATTTGATGCCTTTGCCTTTTAAATCCTATAGGAAGTAAAAAGTGGAGTTACAACCAAAAATACAGTAGTACTGGCATTTATATTTGCCCATGTATGTTACATTTACTAGAGATCTTTATATTGTCCAGTGACCTTTCAACCTACAGAACTCCCTTTAGCATGTCTTATAGGGCCAGTCCAGTGGTGATTAGCTCCTTCAGCTTTTGACTAGGAATGTCTTAATCACTCCCTCATTTTTGAAGTGCAGACTGTTGATATAGATAAAGAAATCTTGGTTGGCAGTTTTTTGCTTCCATCATTTTAAATGTCATCTCATTGCCTTCTTGCCTCCATAGTTTCCAATGAGAAGTCAGCATTTAATCTTATTGAGACTTCCTTGTTGTACTTGACACATTGCTTCTATTTTTGCAGCTTTCAGAAGTCTCTTTGGCATCCCACATTTGATTATAATATTCGAGATGTGGGTCTATTTGGGTTTACCTGTTTGGAGTTTGTTGAGTGTCTTGGCTGTGTATATTCATATCTTTCATTAAATTTGGAAAAATTTCAGCCATTATTTCTTTGAATATTCTCTCTGCCCTGTTCTCTCTTTATTCTCTTGGGGACTTTCACAATGCATATATTGATAGGTTTGATGCTTTCTCACAGGTTCCTCAGGCTCTGCTCTGTTCACCTTTCTTACCTCTGCTCCTCAGACTGAATGAATTCACCTAGGGAATTTTTTAAATTTCCATTACTATGGTTTAGCTCTGGTTCCTTTTAATAATTTCCATCTCCTTATTGATATTCTCTTTGTGTTCATCTATCATTTTCCTAATGTGCTTCATTTCTTTGGCCATGCTTTCCTTTAGCTCTTTGAGCATATTTAGGACCAATTTTTAAAATTCTTTCTCTGGTATGTCCCATGTGTGGTCTTCCTTGTTGATGGTTTCTATGCTTTAGTCATCCCTTCTGCAAGGGCCATTATTTCCTGTTTCTTTATATGTTTTGAAATCTTTTTTTGAAACCTAAGCATTTTGATATTTTAATGTGTTGTTGCCAGAACTTAGACTCTGACACCTCTGTTCCTTAAGCTTATATCTAGCTAGTGTTATGACAGAGCTTTGCTTGAATGCCAAGAGCCCACAACAACAACAAAAAAAGAGAATAGCTTTCCCAGTCTTTGCAGATTGGCCTGTGTGAGTGTTCTCCTTCAGAGTTTAGCCATACAATGAGTTTAGAGAATAGCTTGAGGCAAAAGCATAGGGTCCTTCCTAGTCCTTGTTGTGACTTTGTCTTGTCCTGGGCATTTGCAAGGGCCCTAGGAATTATCTGTTTACATAGATCTGAAAGTCTCCTCTTGCCTAGGAAACAATATTTCCTCATGACCCTGGGCACTGCACTGTATGTCCCACAGCCAACAAACTTTGCCCTAGGCAGCTGTAATTTTACTGTTCTATAGCATTCTGTAAAAGAGCTTTATGAGCTGCCTTCCACACACAGGGCAAGTTCTGGATGGCAGGCCTGTGATGAGTTTCCTGGTTCAGTCTTTCAGATTGCCACTAGGCAGTTTGGCACAGACATACATTCTCCTAGTATTTTGCATGAGGGTCCCTCTCGAACCAGGACCCAGGGACCAGCCCTGGGAGGTGGGCCAGGAAGGGCACCACAAGATCCATTTTTAACTTACCTTTTTCCTGATTTGGTACTTGTCCCATTACTACAATCCTTTAACTGTTTTCTAGAGCTTTGAGAAAGATGGTTCTGCCAGTTCTTGCTGGTTGTTCAAAGTTTCTGTGGGGGGAGAGCCCTGAACATCTCATTCCACCATCTTGATTGGGGTAGGGCCTCTTAAGCCTTTAATTTTGAAATTAATCAACATGAGAAAAGTTGGTCTTGGAGGTAGTATCTCACCTGAATTTACTCACCTGAATTTAAAGCTCACCTAAACTTTTATTAGGTGGGGGAGGAATTGGATAAGACAGTTTATGCCCCCCCCCCCGCTTCTGTACCTTTTTTATGCAGCTTCCCTGCTCCAATCTTAACCTCAGCTAGACATCTTCAAGATTCCTAGGAGCCCATTAGCAGTTACATAATATTTTTATTGATCAGCATTTATTCAACATTTCAAATTTTTTTATATATATCTAGATTATTTGAGGTTACACATAAAGAATAGATAATAAACTAATCCTGTATAAAAAGAATTTTTTAATCAAAAAAAAAAAAATCATAGGTGCAAATTGTATGATTTCAAGTATTTTTATTCTTTAGTGTTGTTCTATTTTTATTCCTTAACACGTGCCCATTTTCTGGTGTATTGGAACTCAGTTCTTATATCTTTCTAATTTTTTCTCAGTTTAATGTTTGCCATACATCTGAAATAAGGAAAACACAGGAAAGAGCCCTGAATCAAGAGTCAAGTAAACTGACTTCTCTGTAATCCCAATTCTCTGCCCAGAAGTTGTATGACTCCAGGAAAGTTGTTTTGTCTGTCTAAGCCACATTTTTCCCACCTTTAAAATTAGGGGGTTGGTAGATTATTAGTTCTCAAAGACCAGGAGAGCTAAACATAATTATCTAGGGCTCCCGATGCTTGTTAAAAATGGAGATTTCTGGGCCCCATCCCAGACTTTTTAAATTAGAGTTGGAGAGGAGAGGCAGGAGGCTATAATTTTTTAACAAGCTCTCCAGGTGATTCTGATGTACTAGCAAGTTTTGGAACCATTAGTAGATGATCCCTTACCAAACTAATTTGAGATATGTTTTGGTACATCTTTTTGTTTTCTTTAAAAACTGCATAAGTAAAAAAGTCAACTTTTAAATTTTAAAAAAATGCACATATATATGCATAAAGTACATATATAAAATTAAAATGCATATCTAAATGTAGGTATAAAAAAATAAGACAATCATTTATTTTGACTGCCTATGGTCAGCCAATGGTTTAATGGATTTAGAAGGGACTTGCTCACAATTCAGAATTATGCAGGGCTTTAGTTTGTGGTAATTTAACCCCAGTGAAACAAGAGTTTAATGGAATAACTGTATTAATGTTTGATAACATTATACAAACATTTTAAAGTAGTACTTTCTCAAAGTGGCTTTAGAGATATGTCTATAATTTATGTATTCAAAGAAAGTATTTATTAGCTGTGCACAGAAAGTGTATTTTTTTTTTTTCATATAGTAAATAAACTTTATTTATCTGTTCTTCCAAGATGATGATACTAACAGTCACAGGTCTGCATACAATACAGTTTTGTATTGGCTATTTACAATTTACAGTAGTAAGAAAGTGTATTTTTAACTAGAGAAAAGTAACCTCCCACCAACTCTATCCTTTTTGTTGTTGTTGTCCTAAACACTTTATTGCAGCACATTAAGGTATATATGAAAATAACATAGAAATGAGTAAATGGATGAGGCACATATATTTTAGAAATATTGATTTACATATACTTTGTGATTTCCCTTTCTGAGCCTCTGGGTCTAAAAACACCCCACCCCCACCCCACCTCACCCCCACACACAAAAATGATTAGCCCACTTTTTAACTTTTAATCAGTCCTTATCTAAACCATACAAAGGCAGTTAATAATGGCAGTCTACAGAATGCTGGATGTTTGTTGATTCCCTCCCTCCCCCCAGATGGCTCCCTCATCTGTTTGCTGGTTGTTTTTGCTCAATGTCTGCTCATTGTTTGTCTTCCTTAGGAGACACTAGGAACCGAACCTGGAACCTCCCATGTCCTACTTGAGCCACATCCACTACATGTCCTACTTGAGCCACACTCACTCCCTTGATTTTATTCAGTGAGTGATTGTCCAGACATGATTATCTAGGCTTTTTGCTTTTTCATTTGTCTTTTGGCTCTTTCCTTGTTCTTTAGCATGGAAACAGAAAATCCAGATGAGTCCCTGTACAACTTACTGTCTTATACATAAAATTTTCGTTTGAAAGGTTTGGGATTTATCTGCAGATTTTAATTGCCCATATTTTTCTTGCCTGCTTAATCACTCTAAGCAATAGACATAAGCTCAGGACAATAATTAGATGAATCTGAAAATTTACTAATACACTAAAAACATTTACTTTTCCCTCAGAAAGTAAAGTTTTTAAAGAAACTTTGGGAGAGAGAGCTGTTTTCAGTTGCCTACTATAAGTAATTTCCCCCCCAGGATATATAAGGGATTTTTTTTAATTATCCCAGACCTAGATATTAACTTTCCTTTACATTTTTTGTTTCTTGAGGAAAATTACTATCCACTGTTAGATTTGGTCATCTTTGGATGCTTTCCATAGGAAGTTTGGTTTTGTCTGCCTGTGAAGCAGCATTATCAGTAAGGCACAGATTTTAGTCATTTAACACTGGGATTAAAGGAGGAGTAGCACCTGTTTGCTTTGAACCCTTTCTGTAACATGATTGTTGGTAGGCTCCAGATTCCTTGGCACTGTGGGAAAAAGGAGCTGAAAAAAGTGACTGAGGGCTTGCCCCAAGCACCTTATAATGGTGTACTCTGAGTGCTTGCAAAGATTTTGTTGCCTATGCAAGCGTGATGAGTCCAACTTCTCTTTGGGGGCTACCATGGTTGCTAATCTGGTCAATTAGGACCCAAAAGCAAGTCTTGGGTATTGTGTGAATTGGGAAATTAGTATGCTGTCAAAAAGGCATTGGGTTTGGCTTCCAGCACTGTCCATACAGGTGCAGGAATAGGCTATATTCTACCATTTCCAGAATCAGAGCCAACCTTTCAGCTTTGAAATAGTGCAGAATAATGATTATTTGACCATAAGAGTAGCTGAGCTCAGCAAACAGATTATAAATTATTAGCTACAACTCTAAGAGTGTGGGGTATACAGAAAAGTGTAGTTGTTTTTTCCACAAACCATTTGTCCATTTGGCCTTTGCTTACACATTGATAATCACTACCTGCAAAGTTATCTTTTGTCTTGAAAAATAATTCATAAACCCTCTCTTTCTGGTTGTGACACAGGTGCTGTTGAAAGTTATTAGCACCATTAATACAACTTTGGTTTTCAGGACTATTTATTTCTTCAAATTTGAGTTAATGGCCTTGAAGATAACTTTGATGTCAGAAATCCTGTCTATGGGTTTGGATTTTTTTTTTTTTCCTCTTTATTTATTTATTTTTTTTTGGGGGGGGGGTTTGGATTTGATAAATGGTTTCTGATTTCCTGTGAAGAGCCAAGAATCATGAACCTTACTAACTCACACCGATTCGTGCCTGATTATGAATTAGCATGTTGGAAACTTTTTTTTTTGTCCCTTAATTGGTATTTTATTTTATTTTATTTTAAAAAAGATATTTAGATTACATAAATGTTACATAAAAATATAGGGCATTCCCATATGGCCCTCCCACATTTTCCCACATTAACAACATCCTTCATTAGTGTGGCACATTCTTTACAATTGAGGAACACATTTTGGAGCATTGCCACTGAGCGTGGATTATAGTTTACATTGTAGTTTACACTGTCTCCCGCACAATTTTGTAGGTTATGGCAAGATATGTAATGGCCTATGTCTGTCATTGTAATGTCATTCAGGAAAATTCCCAAGTCCCGAACTTGATCTCATATTTCACCTGTTTTTCCCTCTCTCTACCCTCAGAACCTGCAGTGGCCACTGCCTCCACATCAATGGTATAAGTTCTTCCATTGCTAGAATCATGAGTCTATAGTAGAATACCAGTAAGTCTACTTTAATCCATAGTTCATTCCCCAGTCCTGAGGATTCTAGGGTGGTGATGCCCACTCCACATCTATTTGAGAGGGGGCTTCTATCCCATGCGGCAGATGGATGGGACTCTCTTGCTTAAAATTGTAGACTCTCAGTTCCTTGGTATGATCGTTGTCCATCACCATCTCCTTGTTAGTTCTCCTGGGTGAAAACATTCTTTTCCTAGGTCTAGTAGTTGATGAAGGGAAGGTGCTGCTGTACTTTTATTAGCATTTCAGATAAACCAGAAGAAACTGGCTGAAGATCGTTGGCACGGGACCAAACTCTTAACTGAGTTGATCCTATTTTGTCCATTCACCACACAACCAAAATAATTTTATGTGAATAAATTGGATTATGTCATTTGCCTGCCTAAAACTCAGCTTCCCATTGCATTGAGAATAAAATCCAAACTCTTTAACAGCAATGAATTGGCCTTCTGCCTCTCTTCAGTTTCATAGAACTCTATTCTGTAGCTTCATGGACACTTCTTTTTGTGCCTGTAAAATGCCAAGCTTATTCCCATCACAAGTTTTCTTGGACTACAGTTTCTGCCCTGCAACTCTCTTCCCCATTTGTTCTGATGGCTGGATTCGTTATCTGCTGGGCAACAGCGTAAATGTAACAGGTATAGCCAGGCCTTCTCTGACTACCCTATATCTAAAGTAGTTCTCCCTCACTCCCTAACCAGGTTTTCTTATCATATTTCCTGTTTCTTTGCTTCATGGCTCTAATTCTTTGTTTACTTATATGTCTTCCCTACCAAAGAAAGTTTCATGAGAGCAGGACAATAGTGTTCAATAGATATTAAATGAAGGGAAGGAAGAAACTGGAAAGAAGAGAGGTCCTAAGGAATTTGAGCACCACTGATGGAGAGGGAGCTACCATCAAGAAGGTTCCCATTGGAAAATAGGAAAAGCTTTGAGGCTGGCATGGAGAATGGTAAAGCTCTTCCTGAGTGGGCAGATTTCTGTTAAGCCTTGTCTATAACCAGTACTACAAGCTACACCCACTCTCCTCATCCTCCCCTTTACCTGGAAATATGACAGGTCATAGGTCCTGTATGTCAGTTTTTGAAAAGAAGGGGTTCACTGCCTCTCCCCACCGGCCGGATGATCTGCACCGGCCCCGGCACCCCCGGTCTCGTTCTCTGCTGCGCCGCTGCGGAGAACAAAGCCAGCCCCGCAGGGACAGCAGGGGGCCCTGGGGCTGGAGCCGCGGCTGGGAGCACAGGGGCCGTGGCGGCGCAGGCTGGGGAGGGTGCCATGTCTAACGGAGTTTATGTACTGCGGAGCGCGGCCAAGGGAGAGGTGAAGCCGGTGGTGTCCAGCACACCTCTGGTGGACTTCCTGCTGCAGCTGGAGGATTACAAGCCTACGATCCCAAGTGCGGTGACTGGTTTCTATCTGCACGGTGCTGGCTTTGAGGCCTCAGACCCATGCATAAATCAGCTCATCTCCCTAGCTGCCCAGAAATTCATCTCAGATATGGCCAACGATGCCCTACAGCACTGCAAAATGAAGGGCACAGCCTCTGACAGCTCCCGAAACAAGAGCAAGGACCGCAGGTGTACACTAACCATGGAGGACCTGACCCCTGCGCTCAGCGAGTATGACATCAATGTAAAGAAGCCGCACTATTTCACCTGAGCTACCCAACCTAAATGTACTTGTCCCCATATCCCCACACCAGCCTGTTTTCATAATAAACTTCATTGTGACAGGCAGGCTGATCCAAAAAAAAAGAAGGAACATAGTGTGGATATGTGTGTTTGCTCAGTTCTCCATCTTCCCTTCTAATAACCCCCAATAAGCATATGACCCAAGATGGGCCAATCATAGTACCTCACTCACTGTCTGAGGGAGTAGTTCTCAACTAGTGTGTGCATCACATTCACCTGGAGGGCTCACCGCCACAATTTCTCAGGTCTGGGTGGGCCTGAGAATTTGCATTTCTAACAAAGTTCTCAGGCAATGCTAATGCTGCTCTGGGAACCACACTGTGATTTGAGAACGACTGGTCTAAGGGCTGGACATGCAAGACAAGCTAGACCCAACGGATTTCTCATGCTGGAGTTAGGAAAAGCCATAAGAATGTGAGGCTCTAACGGCCATGTACCCATTTTGCATTAACAGTAAATTGAATCTCAATGAGATGAAGTTGCTTGAGTGGGTGTTGAATCCAGTCTGCTTTTATCCACTACTTCATGTAATTAATGAAACTTTAAAGTTGGGTATTTTCAGTAGACCAGGCTTCTCTCTTACTATGAATTTGCTTGCAACCTCTTTTTTATCTGCAGGTAACTGCATAAAAGTCAACTCTAGGCCAGTAGTTAATTTCTAGCCCATGGGTCACATTGACCCACAGATGTGATGCATTTGGTCCACCCAGCATTAAAAAAAAAAAAAAAAGTGCGCCTTTAGCACCAGGCACTTCCCAACTTGCCAATGTTCCTACCTCTTATTGTCTTATGCCACACTATGTGCTTTGCTACCCCTCAAGCCTTGCCGCTCAACTCTACCTAACCACCCAGGGATTAGAGCATGCCTTTTCCTCCATCATCCCTTGATGATTTTATGAGTAAAGTCTGTTGCTTAAGGTTTGCCTTTCTTTTGGCTTTGTCAGACCTCTCCCTACCTCCTGCCAAGTGGCTGGCAGGAACTATGCCCCAGAGATGTATGGGTCCATGTGTTTCAAGGCAAGGACTTCTAGTGTTCAAATAATTACCCAGTACCTCTTCTGTCCTTAACAGTGACCCAAGACTCAATAAGTCAGGTCCAATTTTAAACTTGCATAATTTTGTAGCTAGGCCAGCAGTTTGGTAAAGCATGGTCTTTAGAACTCAACTGCCTGGCTTCAAGCACTGCTACATAATGGTTGTGTGATCTTAAGCAAGTTATTTTACCTCTGTCTCAGTTTTCTCATATGTAAAATGGCAACAGTACCTACTTCATAGGGTAGCTATGAGGATCAGATACATGTAAAGTACTTAGAATAGCAATGGGTACACGGGTGGCACTTAATATTATTCTTGTCTCCAGATGATGTGAAGGAAAACCACAGCCAGCTCCTAATCCAGACATTTGTGAAAGTCTAGTTGTGATGTCTCTGATTAAACTTGAATGTCAACTTTTAGCAGTCCATTGCAACCTTCAGTAGTTAATTGTAGGCCTTCCCAAGAGTTCTATTACATTTTGTCACTTAACAGTTGGCTTTATACAGTAGAAACAATTCGTAGATTGCTTATTTGAAAAATGGATTTTTTCAAGCCCCCAAATAAGGCTTTGTTTGCACAGTAATGGACTTTGCACCAGACTTCAAAAAAGCTATGCTAACCCAAGCAGAAAGGCACCTTCCAACCTTAGAAGACTGCCTCTGAGTATGGGAATGAGAGCTTCCCATTTGGTGCTTGGATTTCAGAATCCAGGCACCTCTCATTTATTACTGAATTAGTGTGGTGCCAGGTACACAAGGAAACACTCATTTAAAAATTGAGGCACTTTGTCTTTAAGTTGAAGCAAACAACGAGAAGACTGTTGTCCATTCCCTATTATCTTAAAAGAAATAAGCTTGGGAGTAACTCCAGAGAAAATGTCTTTGGGTTTCTACTCCTATGTTCAATGATTCAAACACTTAGCAGGCTAGGGCTTTCTGAAAACCTCCTGGTGCCACTCTTCAGTTGCTGGGAATCCCCTACCTGGACCTTAGCCAAGTCTTGGGTTGGCATTAGCCTTTTAGGATTGTGGTCAGGTCATGGTTTTTTGCTGTGAATGACGATAGCTGTCTTGGAAACACTCCCACTCTGACGGGAGAGATAAGGAGCAGGGAAGTCTGCCAACCTGTGGGGGAGCAGATAGGGACCAGCACACAGCTGGAAGCCTCCATGCCAATCTGAGGGCCTGTGCCCAGTGAGAGGCAGAGGCAGACTTCCCTTTCCCAAGGGCCTGTTCAGATCATGGTATGCATTTGCTACTTCCCTGACAACTGCACTCATCTGTGTGGCACAGGATTTAGACTTCCCCAAATGAGGGTGTCCTGGGCAACTGTGGGGTCCACTGTTTGAAGAAGCTTATCATTTCTGGGCAAAGTGCTTGAGGACACAGGACTTTCACAGAAAGGAGGTGCATCTGTTGCCTCATTTTGCAAATAAAATCCCAGAGAATCAGAACTATTGAGAGCAGGAAAGGCCTTAATCTAGTGCAAATTACTAATTTTTTTAGAGGGTCCATGACTTTCCCAGGGTCACTCTGAAAAAATGGCAAAACAGGGACTAGAATTCAAGTGTCCTTATTTCCAGGGCCTCTCCATCTGATTGGCTACCTCTCTAGGGCAGGTGTGCAGGAAAGGTTTGCACTATCAGAGAAGCAACAACCAGAAAAAACTCAAAGACACAAGGAGAAGCCCATGACAGGATTTTCACCTTCAAAGGTCCCTGCACAAGGATACGGTAGTGTTAGACAGCCAACATTTTCACTCTCCTTCACATGTTTTTGGTAGACTAGCTCAAAAGCCGCAGGTGGGATAGAAGAAGCAAACCCCACAGATATGTCTCATCAGCCAGCTTGCAACCAGGGTGGCAGGAGTGAAGGTGATATAGGAGAAATGAGGCCCAGGAGAAAATCAACAACAGCAAATGTTGACAAGGAAACCATCTTGGCTTGACATTTAAAAAATAGCAAAGGCAAAAAGCATCTGAAATGTTCAAATATTGGGGTAAAGATTTTTTTGTAAACTGCAAGACAATTTTGCAAATTATGTTTGGTATCCTGTACCTAGTGCTGCTTGATACAGCAGTGAGCAGTGTTCTAATTGTGGAAAAGCCACAAGTCTCACTCTTCACTCAGCAGCTTGTCTCTAGTCACTCCTCTTGCCCTGTCCTGACCTGTCCGGCAACCTTCAAACAGGCTGGATACCCAGCATCCAGGCTTTGGATAAGAGATCGCTTGCAAAGAGCTTGCTCTCTATGAAGAGCATTCTTTTGTCGAATCCTGACAAAATGAGAAATACAGCATTTCTACTCTGACAGTACTAAGTGCATAAGAGAATCTTGGATAAGGGCCTTTTCATTTTTTTCTAATAAGAATATGCTTTACCTAAAACCCATGACTTCATTTACTATCAGCTGTAAGAGGCCTATTGACTATAATATTAATATATTAACCAGCCCCTGGCACATGTTTAAAAGTGTTCACTAAATACTGCAATGCTGGAAGACTGGGAAAGTTGCCTACAGTTCTTCCCTTATAGAAACTGCATTCATGCATTTGGGGAGTCACATTTCACAGGTGAATATGTTTACTGTGTACAGGATTTTCCCAGGGAAATGGTAAATTGACTTGTGCTGTCATTAATTATGAATGGTAAAAATTGATTTTGAACACTGAACTTGAGATCTCACTTTAACAGACCCAGGGGTTGCAAATTCACCCTTTTAGGAGCCAGAAAGGTAACATAAATGTTTAAAGGAAGTCTCTACTCAGCTCCAGCTGATTATTGCCTTGTGGGACTGTGGGTCCACTGCTGCCAGATCTTGTTTCTTTTTAAATATATGAGGCCAGAAACCAGATTCATTTGTGAAATGTCTCCATTTTTAAATGTTGACAACTTAGCTGAAATTTTTAAATAGTGCTATCTAAACAAAACATTCATGAGCCATATGGCTTCTGATCCAGCCTTTTGGCCCTCCCAAGAATTCAAGCAACATATTTTACTTAAATAGATGCTGCATGATATCTTACGTATATGTTTTATTATTTAAATATCTCTTCTCTCTTAACTGAAATATCTAAGACATATACAACAGGCCAAGAAAAACCATTCTTTTTTTTTTTTTTTTTTTTTTTTTTTTTTTAAGAAAAATGCTGTCAGAAATAAATGTACTTCTGAATGAAGTATATAAGATTAATTTTTATGTTTTATAAATTATTCCTAGTGATTTTGATTTGGCATACAGCAAGGGTGCAGACTGGTTTCTGAGAATTTCCCCCCTCCCCAACTTCCTGGCTTTGGCAGAGAAAGGGCCATACAGCTTCCCATTCCTCAGGTCTCGGCATCCGCCTCTGTTCTCTACTGGTGGAGAGATTGATTTTTCTACAGAGGAACAGAAATGAAAATTATCTCACTAAAAAGATGTGTTTGATTTTTAAATTGGGAGGTTACAAAGAAAGTGAAAATGAAGCATGAGAAGGGAGCAGGTGTCTGTGTGACCTCTGGCTCTGCCCAATGCTAGAAAGAGTCAAAGCCTGAGGCACAGACCCTCCGGGACATTCCCCAGTTCCTCTTAAAGGAAGGTCCTTCCAGCCCTGGAAGCCTAGGCCCTTCTGAAGTTTGAAAAGCAATCTGGCCTTTGGCAAGAGATAAACCAGATACGAATGGGTTAAAACAAAGATTTGCAGGTGGTTGGTTGTTGGGTTGTTTTGTTTTGTTTTAGCCAACTCTGACTCCATCAACATATTTCTAAGGAAAATGTAAACTGTTTATCCATTCTCTTAAATATCACAGTGAAAAACAAGTACCCGTATGTGTGATAGGGTAGGCAGAGGGACTCTACCTGCTCTGCCCTTGGCAAAGAAAGGCCCTTGACCAAGGTAAAAATGCCAGCTTTGCTTCTACACGGATACCCATGTGGTGCCGTCCCACTGGAGCACCCGTGGGCTCCAAAGGCAGGGGAGGGCAGGAAGAGGGGATCCTTTTGAAATGTTTCCAGGAGCTCTGTCCAGCTGTCTCTGTCCATTCGTCTTCCAGCCTGGAGTGCTGCACAAAGTTACAAGGACACTGATGAGACCATGGATCTGCTGCCATTCTCTAGGGAAGACTTGGCTTGGAGTATGGCTGCCTGGATTCGAAAATGTGTCCTTGACTCCATGGAGTAGTTCTTGTAGTTTTGCCTGGAAGTAAGCAAAGAATCAGACACATGAGGCTGCTTCCAGGAAGCTCTTCTCCTCCATTCTGAGCTGTCAGCCCACCAACCAAGAAAGGCTCTTAAACACTTGCCCAAGTCCAAAGAAAGGGCTGGGCCATGCCCAACAGGAAGATTGGTCAAAAAGGTGTGTGGCCTCTTTACCCCTGGTATTATGCCCTCTGGAAGCATTCTTGGTCCTGTTGGGTTCCTAAGCTTGAGGAGTGGTTTCTGGAGGTGGGACCCTGGGCTGGAAGGCAGAAAGCTTAGGTCCTCTCACCAGGCCTCCAGCTGGCTTGTGGTGTGCCCCTGAGCAATGTACTTTGTCCCTCTGGGATTCCAACTCCTCATCGGTAACTTGAGGAAGCAGCCTCCCTAACCCAGGTGAGAGCCAGGCTCCCAGGAGCACACACCTGGTCTCTGGACAGCCCTTGCCAGAAACCGTGTTTATTGCCCTCCTGGCTCTCTATGCAGGCAGCTGGGTGAGGCTCCTAAGCTCAGAAGGGAGTAAATGACAGAGCAAAGCTACCTAAGCCTTACTTGGCAGTTTCCAAGAGTTTAACGGCCTCTTCATTTCTGCCTTGCTCCAAAAACAGCAGGGCCAACTCCAGCAAGGCGTTTGGGATCAAGTAGTGGTCATATTTAATCTTCTTTTCACTGTGGAACAGAGGAGGACATGGCTCACAGGGCCTCCCCTTGAGATATCCTTTAGGTACCACCTCCTGACCTTTTCCAGAAAGGGAGGACCCAACCCATGTGCTCATGTGGGGGATTCCTGGTATGAATCTCCATTTGAGAAGGTTCCCATTACCTAGCCCAGGAAGGCTGGGATCCACCACAGAGCCATCCAGGGCCACAGGGCCTCAACTCTTTGACAGCCTATAGCTCATGTCCCCAGTCCATCCACCTCAGCCTCCATCACCCATTGGGGAAGTCGCCTCTCTCCAATCTGGTCCCTTCTGTCCCACCATCCATGATGCCCTGGAGACATCCTTTTTTTTTTTTTTTTTTAAACCCAAATCGTTCCGTCACTATCCTGCCCACTATTCTTCCTAGCTCAATAGTCTGCAAGGTTAAGTTCAGCCTTGTGTGCAAATCATCCAGGTCCTTCTCAGTCTAGCCCTCCTTATTTCATCTGCAATCCTTCCCTTCTATAACATCACCCAAACAGGGAATGACCTAATTAATCACTGTCACCCCAACCTCGGGTTTCTTTCCTGTGTCCAGGCATTTGCACATGCCGTACCTCCTCCCCTTAGTACACTCCTTTGCTTTCTCTGCCTGATAAAGTTCCCCGACTTAAATGTCACCTCTGAAAAGTTTTTCCTGGCATCTCCCTTCTCTGGTTAGGTTGGGTCCCTCCTCAGGGCACCCACTGCCCCACTGCTTTCCTCTAGTGCAGCCCTGATCAGACTATGTTAGGTTGCCCGCAGCTATCCCTCTGTCACATTTGCACTCAGCAAGGGCAAGGCTGCTCTACTGCAAGCCCCAGGGGGCAGCATTCACATGAAGCAATGTTGATGGGCTCCTTGTAGTTGGGTGACTTGGTGTCTCCCCTGCCCCGTGGGGGTCAGGTGGCTGGATCTGTGCTGACTTCTGCCCAGCACAAGCCCTGGCACAGATTAGGCCTTAGTACATATGTGGTGAATGGGGGTAGGCTAGGGCCAGGCTATTTGGTGGGCATGAGGATGGAGAATTCCTGAAAATTCCACCCAGAAGGCCCAGGTCCAGCAGCAGGCCATCTGGAGCAGAAGCAGCCACAGAAGCACTTACTTGGCAGAGATGCTCCTGAAATTCTCCTCAGCCTCCTGGATATGGCCCAGGTATTTCAGACATAGGCCTTTCAGTAATTTCACCAAGCAATCATCATCCACTGAGTACTCATTCTCTGAAAATAGGGGTGTGAGGGAAGAAGACAGGCTTGTCAGTTTTCTCTTACTCATTTCTGCAGGTCATGGAGCCCCTAATCTGTGCTGGGCCCACCGGATACAGAGATGACTCAGGAAGCTCACACCTGAGAAGGAAAGGCATCTACTGAGAACATCACAATACAGTGAGGGTGGGACTGATAGAGGGAAGCCAGGGCCTGTGGCAGCCCAGAGGAGGCCTTGACTCTACCTGGGGGACAAGGAATAGCTCCTGGGAGGAGCTGACATTGAAACTGAGTATAGAAGGACAAAGGACAATCACCAGGGTAGAGAAGTGGGGAAGGGCATTTTTGGCAGAGGGAACCTTCACTTTACAGTTGAACTTTACTTGAAGTCTGACCCAGCCTGGCAGGTTCAACGACCTAGGGAGAGTCACCTGGGCCCCTTTCCAGCATCTCTTCAGCCTTGATGATAATCTCAAGTATCCCATCCGTGAGTTCCGGCTTTTTCCCAATCACAGCATAACCATTCCAGATGTACATCATTTCCTGAGGGCAGGGAAGTAAATTAATCCTAGGGTTCCTCCCCACTGAGGCTCCACTTCCTCATCTGTAAAATGGGTAGTTCAGCCCAGAATCAAAAAACCCTTCTAGCTCTAATCTTCCATGTCAAGTCTCAGCCTAGCTGTGAAGCTGTGCGCTTGAGTGGAGTTTGGAAGGAGTCCCACGATTTATCATCAAATGAGGATTCAAGGTAGACCCATGGCCTCACTGTTCTGCTCCGACCTGCCCATGTATTTCAGCTATCTTTCTGCTCCTGACTCCCCCGAGAATTATTCCCTTTCCTAGCCTCTCCGTGTCCAACCCTTCCCCCATGCTTTGGGGACACCTTCCAGGAAACCTTCTGGCTCCAGTAGGCAGGGTCTCCTCCAACCATGATTTACTTAAGCACTTCAGGACTTTTGGTAGAGTTTAAGACTATGTCACCTTCTCTCCTATTCCCCCAAAGCACTGTAGACCCATTAATGGTAACTCGTTTTCCTTTCCCTTTAGAACCGAGTCACCCTCATGAAAACTATGGAATATATCCGGATTCCTTTTTTTGCCTCAGCTGCCAGGAAGCACAGAATACTAAATTAAATTTTCATTCATAGTAACTCTTTTAGCTCAGATTAGCATTTCCTAAACTCTCAAATGCTAGTTTGATGGATGTGAAAGTGACTTATATATATAAAGTTCTAGAAAGACATTATTGCTGTGGTTCTTGTTATTATGTTCTGGGAGAGGCATATAAGTTTAGACTAGTATTTCTCACAAAGTTCTGTGATCTATGAATTAGCAAAATTGCCATTAAAAAAAGACCAAATAAGTTAGGGAAAAAACCACATCTTCGAGCTTCCTCTTAGAGACTCACCACTCAGATAAGACATAAAGGCTCTTTGAAGGTCTACAGTATATAAAGTTTGTTTAGGCTAGTCTTTCCCAAATGTATTTGATCACAGAAATCATTTTGTACTTAAATGGTATTTTGCAGATTATAGTATGGGAAATTCTCCCCTAAGTTTTTGGTATAATTTCTTGCCCTGCTCTTCCTACATCTCATTTGCTGATAATAGTTTACTCTGTATTTTAAACTATAAGATATTTCAAAACCTGTCTAGGAATATTTTGGATATAAACTCTGAATAAAATTCTATATAAATATTATATTTTTCAACTTATAAAGTGTTTAACATTCTATCATTTGAATGTCATACCTGTTCTATGAAATGCACAAGGTATATATTATTCCCATTTTACAGGAAGGGAAAATGGGGCTCAGAGAAGGAACCTATCCAAAGTCAGACAATTAGGGACCACAACAGGGTCTCTCAAGGAAAGGTCCTTTCTAATTTTCCAGCTGCCTTGCTGTTTGATTAACAAAAATAAACACTCAAAATATAAGTTCTGGAGCCAGAGTGCCTAGGTTCAAATCCTGACTCTCCAACTAAACCTAGACAAATTGTTTTATCTTTCTAGGCCTTATTATCCCCATCTGTAAAATGGGGATACCACCAGCACCTACTCAGGGTTGTTGTGAGCTCAAACGAGGCAGTGCATGTAAGGAGCCCCAATCATAGCAAAGACCCAATAACAATGGCAGCTATTGTTATTATTGTTGTTTCCATGTTGAATATAACCTGGTCCCAGCTTTCAGAAAGGCTCGGTCCCGTGAGAGGGACAGCATAAACATCAATTCTAATCAGCGTGACAGGGCTGACACAGACTGTAGGAACAGAGACCTGGGGGTGGAGTGTGGGGCTGCTCTTTCTGCCCAGAAGTATCTGAACCTGTTCACCTGTCTCCCCACCCCACCTAGTTTCTCAGGGGCAGGTGGCCAGCTCAGACTCATCTATGCCCCTATCCTCAGCCCCCAGGGCAGGGCATAGAAGACCATGTCACTGGTTATCAAATTAATTGTAAAATCCTCTCCAGGTCCCTGAGGCATGAAGGTCTTTCTCCCTTACCCAACTTCCCCAGGGTTCCTGGCTCAAACCCTGGGGAAGTTGATCCTGACAATCCCAGCCAAAAGGACAGGGCCAGTCAAGACCTTCCTACATACCAGAGCAGGGACTGGCAACGAGACAGGGTTGGGGGAGAGGTAGCGCCGGGATTTCCGAATGGCAAATTTCTCTGTGGGTAGAGATTTCCCAGCAATCTTGAGCTTCAGACCCGGCACAGCTCTGTAAGAGATTAAGAGAGAGGGAGAGGGTCAAAAAAAAAAAAAAAGGAAGAGAGAACTGAGAGTCTCCAGCCTGCCCAGTTTCTATTTGGCCCCTCTCTGGGCCTCAGTTTCCCCATATGTATGATCAAAGTGTTGAGCTATAAAGAGAGAAACAGCCTGTGGCTATGGCCTTCTTTCAGGGGTCCTACCCCAGGACCTGATCACTTCCTATGGCTAGGTAAGAGGCTCCTCTGCACTAGCTGGCAGAGGTGAAAATGTACCCAAACGCTCCCAGGCCTGCCCTGCCTCCTGGGCATCTCTCCTCCACTCCCATGCCCCATTCCTGGGCTCAGGACAACTCTAACTCCAGTTTCACAGAGGATACTAATGCCCAGAACAGCGTGGGGCTTGCCCAACACCACACAGCTCAAACCCTTAGTTAACTCTTGCCAGGCGAGGGCTGTGGCCTCCTCAGCTGTTTCCAGGGGCAGAGCAAAATGTGCATAGCTGGATGAGCCTACACATCTGGGGCCCCACCCTCCAATTTCTGCCACAGTCACTGGGTGTGGCTGGGAGCTCAGGTCTGAGCCACCCTGGCCAGGAAACAGCTGGACTAGGTGTGAGGTTCTCCCAACCCCCTCCCATGCTTATTCACTGTGGAACAACTCTGGGCCTCAGTTTTCTCATCTCTGAAATAGATTTAATGGAGATTTTCTGGGAGAGTTATATGAGATGGAGACAGGGAGTTCCGGGCACGTAGCAGGCACTCAGTAAAGGATAAATGCCCTATGACTGTGCTGGCAGCAGCCCAGGAAGCTTGGATTACACCCACTTTCAGGTCTGACAAGTTGGAGCCCATTCTCTCCATCCCTGAAGGAAGGCTCCAAGCCCCACCCTCAGCCTGCCACGGCTGCGCCCTGGAAGGCCCCTCTCTAAAGACCCTTCTCCAGAGGCAAGGTGGGGCAGGACAGATAAGAATAAAAACAGCCACCGTCTATTGGGCAACGTACCAAGTTCCAGGCTCTTTAAATATATTATATATTTAATTCTCAAAACAACCCTGCAAAGTAGAGGTTGTTATTCCTATTTGTAGATGCTGCAATTGTCCAGGGTGACACAGCTAAGAAGGGGCAGAGGCTGGATTTAATCCCATTGGTCTGATTCTAATTCTTGGGCTCTCTACTGTGTTGCTCTGAGTTGACCAGGGTAACTCAGCAGAAAGGCAAGGCCCTTCCTCTCTGTCCTGCCGGCACATGAATGAGGCTCAATGGGGACGATGTGCCAAAACCGCTTTCTAAAAGAAAACCTCTGAACAGATTCAAGGGCTTCTCACAAGTAACAGCAGCATGGGTGGCGATGGGAAGGAATGGTGGGCACTTGGGGCAATCCTCAGGGAGAGTCAGGGGAGCTCAGAGCCGAGAGATGACCACCCCACCCTCTCTCTCCCTGGTGCCACCTAGGCAAAGCTCAGGGTGGCCACGGGCAGAGCTTGGCTGGACCCTCCACAGCCGAGGCCTACAATGAGGATGGCATGGTGGGACCCACCTAAACAGTTCCACTTCATCATCCCCAAACGGCTTGTAGTCCTCCTCCCCAAACATGCTGAGGTAGGCGGCCTTCATGTAGATGTAGGTAGCCTGTTGGAGACAGCAAGAGCCAGGTGAGAGCAGGCCCTCTCCAACAGCAGCCCCAGGCGGCCAAGGCACCTCACTGGGACCTCACAACAGCCTAGCACAGGAGCTAACCTTATCCACAGATCACAGGGGAGAAAGTGAGGAAGATGAAGCAACTTGAGAAGCCTTTAAGGGGTGGAGTTGGGAGTTAAATCCGGGATAGGGCCATGCCAAGGCCCCCACCCTCTCCACTCAGAAGCAGCAGAGAGAAGGACCCAAGCAACCAGTAGATGGGCAGGGTATGCCGAGGCTGGGGAGGGCCCTGGGTCAGAGCTTGGCTTGGGACCCCGTGGTGGAACTGCCTTACTACGTGCCAGGCACTCTTCATACATCACTCACTTGATCCCAAAGATGAGGCCAGAAAGGAATCTGTATCCCACCTCTGCTGCCTGGGACCCCCAGAGCTACTGGGGACTGAGCTGAGAGTCAACTCCAGGTCTGTTCAGCTTCAAGCCAGGGCCTTGACCCCTGGATCCACAGCCACCCCTGACAGGAAAGGTGAGGCTGGGCAGGAGACTCCCCACCCAAACCCCCAGAGATCTGTCCCTTAATGCCCTCCTTTCCCCAAGAGTCCAGCCAAAGAGGAGTCTGGCTCTATGCTGCCCTCCAATGGCCAGGCCTTGAGCCACAGCTGCTGCCTCCTGGGGCTGTTGTCAAGGAACAACCTGCCATGTAGGAGACCAAGGAAGAAATGGAGGAGGTGGAGGGAAGGAAGAGGGACATTCTGGGGTCTTGTCTCTGGAGAAGGCAGAAAGCAGCCTTCACCTGGAAGTCCCACTCATGCTGGAGCCCAGGTCTACTCCCAGTGCCACTATCTCATCACCTCAGTCTTCTCTTTATAAAATGAGGAACAGCTGGTCTTTGTGAGGGTGTGGTGGAGAGAATCTCCCCTCACCAAAGCCTCAAGCTATCTTCATCCTCCCGGCAGCCCAGGCAGAAACCTGGTGTCATCCTTGCCTTCTCCCCCTCAACCCCTGTCCTAGTCCTAATGATTTCACCTCCTATCTAGCTCTTGACTCGCACTGGCCTAGCTCTCATCACTCACCTCAGTTATGGCACCAACCTCCACACTGTCTCCTGCTCCCTCTCCTGCCCCAGGAAAGCCATTTCCCACATCAAAGCCACTGATAGGCTGGAGTCTGATCATGCCAGTTCCTTCTTGAAGTCTTCTGATGACAGCCCATCACACTTAGGAACAAATCCAAACTCTTCATCATGGCCCACAAGGCCCTACCCAATCTCTTTCCCCAGTCTCCTCTCCAACATCATCTCCTACTCACAACACTCCAGCCTCACCGGCCTCCCTCTTACTCCCACGCCTGTGCACCTACAGGTCCCTCTGCCTGAAACACTCTTCCCTCAAATATCCATGTGGCTTACTCCTTCACTCCACTCACTGTCCTCTGAGACAAGCCTCCCCGGACCACCATTATAAACAAGCCATGCCCCTCACTCCCACACCCTTACCTTGCCTGATGGTTCTTTACTGCACTTACCAGAACCTGACATTGTAGGATCCTGCACGTGTTTATCTTTCACTGTCTCTATCTCCACTAGAACGTGAGCCTTGAGATGGGGTCTTTGCTTTGTTCACTGCTCTATTTCATGGCCTAGAACAGGATCTGGCACCTGGAGGTGCCCAGCAACTGTAGGTGGGATTTTCCACAGGTGTTTAAACCCCTCCCCCCTCCCACCTCACCCCATGCTGTCAGACAAAAGCCCAATCACTCGGGGCCCTTTATGACCAGCCCTAAAGTTTTCTGGCTCATCTTCTGCCATTTCCTCCCTAACACTGCTTAAACCCCAGCCACACCTGTACCCCAGGCCTCTGCCTGTGCTTCTCCCTCAGCTTGGGAAGCCATTCCTTCTTCTCAGCCAAGCTCTTTCTCTCAAAACCTTGGCTTCCTCTAAGAGCAGGGGTTCTTTTTTTTTTTTTTTTTTTTTTTACCGGGAGGTCCCGGGGAACGAACCCAGGTCCCTCCATATGGGAGACGGATGCCCAACCATTTGAGCCACATCCGTCCCCCTAAGAGCAGGGGTTCTTAACCAGGGGCCCACAGACCCTCAAGGGGTCCATGGAAAGATTTCAGGGGGTCTATGAGCTTAAATTGAAAATTAAAAAAAAAACAAAAAAACATTATTCTCGTGGGGACATGTTGGTGCAGGTGTGATATATTTATTAAATAATACACAGTATAGTGTGGACTTAGTAAGGAGTCTGAAGGTTTCACCTGACTGGCAAAGGGGTCCGTGGAACAAAAAAGGTTAAGAAGCCCTGCTCTAAGAGCCTTCTCCAACTCCCCTCCACCCCAGCTCACACTCCACTGAGCCACCAGCAGTTAGGATGGATGCAGTGAGCAGTGACCCAGAGTTGTTAGACCCGCAGACATCCTAGCTATCAAGGATGCTATAGGGCCATGCTGATGGAAAATGGCAACTTCCTCCCCTGACAGGAGGTCTGGCTCCCCAGGGTTATTCAGCTGTTTGTCCACTGAGTCTACATTTCCTTTGTTGGACTGCTCTATCAGTCTGTGCCAAAACAGATGGTCCTTATCCTCAAGAAGCTTATGGCAAGTGGCTCAGAGGAGAAAGGGTTGCTCAGCGGCCCCCTGCACTCCCACCCCACACACCCTGCACCCTGATTGTTTAGAACCTCTTGGCTGTACCCTAGCTTCCGAGCCTTTGCTCTTGCTGTTCTCTTTGAGTGCCTCCTACTTCCTCTACTCCACCACCCTAATTCTTCCTCCTGCAAGACTCAGCTCAGAGGTCTCCTCTTCCAGAAGCCTTCCTTGTCTCCTTGGCTCGGTTGCCCAGGGCTGCTGCTGAGCTTCCCTGGGGTTCCCCCACTATAGCACTGAGCACACAGTTGTCACCACCTGGCTCCTGGCCCTCTCAACTCTATGCTGCAAGCCCTGGAGAAACTTGAAGACCATCACAGGCAGAGCAGAGGGTGTGGCACAAAGGGCAATGGCCACAGGCCAACTCCCCTGGCGGACTCTGTGGCAGCCAAGTGCCAGAATTAGGAAGGAGTGAAGCCCCAGAATTTGGACTGCTATGAGAGTTGCACACAGAGCCACACAGCAAGCTGGGACGCACAGTCAGGCTTCCTGGTCCCTGGGAGGCCTGGCCTTCCTCCACCCCTCACAGCAGCTGTGTGGCCCCCCCAGGCCTCCTCTTCCCCTGTGGGTGAGCCCAGCTGCCTGCCTCACAGGAAGGTTTCTAGAGTAACTTTTAGCTCAGAAAGGCTCCCAAGGCCTTGTCCTTGCTGGGAGTGGGAGATGATGATGAATGGATGCTGGGCCCATAGGACTCAGCCCAAAGAAGCACCATCAACAGCAGGGTGGTCTCAGGCCTCCTTGGGAAGGCTTATGGAACAGGGGGGAAGCAAAGGCTTTGAGTCACACAGAACTGTCTTCAAACCCAGTTTCTGCCACCCACAGCCATGTGGGCCAGGAAAGTGGCACACGCTCTCTTTGCCTCACTATTCCTCATGCACCCACTGGAGGTAAGAACTATTTCGCTGGGTGTGGTGTGGAGGAAATGGCAAGTGCTAAGCACACATCAAGAGCTCAGTAAAAGGGTGCTACTGCCCCCCAGCCCCTCTTGCCCCACACCCAGTGAATCTCCCTTCAGCTTGGTCCCCAGGCGGGGACCTGAAGAGGAACTTCTGTGCAGCAGATGACAGGTGCCACCTCAGAGAAGTTCTAATGGCTGACTGAAGTGCTGTGTGGAGAACGCTTCTGAGGCCACAGCCAGGCTCGTGGGAAAGACTGTCCAGATTGATTAGCAATGTCTGCTGAGGGCAAGGGATGAGATAATGGAGACACATGTGCTATGCATTTGTCAACAGCAGACTAGAGATGTCTGATGCCTATTCTAATTCTGTACTATTGTTACTGTGATGATAATGGCTAATATTCATTCATTCAACACTTATCCATGATGTGGTAGGTATCTGTTTTGTTCTGTTTGGCCTATATGACATCCTTTAATGCCCCTCCCTGCACACATACACACTTCTTCTGCCTCCTTTTTCCTTCTGGGAAGCCACCCCTCTCCGACTCTCACTCCATAAGGAGTCTTCCCATCCCTTCTGTTTATAAGCATCAACGTGTGCCCTAAGCCAGGTCAGTGAGGCTCAATCCTGGGACTGTGGTTGAAAGCAAAGGGAAGATGTGAATGAAGATCAGCCCATAGCCACCCTGCCTGTACACAGAGAAAGCCTCCTGCACAACAAAGATGTCGCAGATGAAAGCACAGACAGATGGAAAGACCAAGCCCAGATGACATAATTTGAATTTCTGGATTCAATCCTATCCTGAAGTCAGACATTCCTAGAATTTTCAGTTATATGAGTCACTGAGCCTTTGCATTTTATAACTGCACATACCAATATGGTGGCCATTTAAATTTTAATTAAAATTAAATAAAATTTTAAATTTCCTTCCTTATTTGCACTAGCCACATTTCAAGCACTCAGTGAGTACATGTGGCTAATGGCTACCACATTGCATGGTGCAGAAATAGGCCATTTTACCACAGCTGAAAGTTCTATTGGGTAGCACTAGCCTAGACAGTGTGAGCCATATTTCTGCCCTTGTGACCAAAAATCCCTACTGACTCATCATAGTTTGAGAGTTTCTCTCTTCCTAGGGGTCTGCAGTTCCTTCCAGCCCTGAGTCTTATTAGAATTTATGTTTCTGTTTAGATTCCAGCAACACACCCACATTAAGTGACGGATTTGGACCTTGGTCTGGGAGCTCATGGCCAGTCTGGGTCAGTACCCGGTCCCCAGGGTCCCCAATGCGTGATGTTGGCCCACCTTGGACCAGGAGTTCTCCTTGCTGAGCAGGTCGGCGTAGAAGTAGGCCATCTTCCACTGGCCCTTGTAGGTGAAGCACCACATCAGTTCCCAGTAGCACATATGGTGGAACTGCTTCCAGTGCTGCTGCGCCTCGCAGCACTCCTCGAACCGCCTGACAGCCTGCAGGCACCGCCAGTTCAGCAGTCGCGGAGGACACCTGCCTGGGCCTGCTCCACCTCGCGCCCTCCCAACTCCACAGCAGGCTGAGCCTCCCCCCACATATGGTGGGCCGGCCCTGGGCCAGCCCCAGGTGGGGGCAGAAAAGCCAGGAGGTCTGGCCTCCAGTCCTGGTTCTCCCCACTAAGTCTTAGGTAGACCTTACAACAACTGCCCATCTCTGTCACAAAATGAGAGGGTGGGATCAAGCTATCATAGAGGGATGACAGAACGTGGAAAGTGTTGAGATTATGATATAATAATGTCTCTGTTCAGAGCAAACTCCAAAAATTCCAGCAGCTCCCACGAGTCTATGTGGGCTTGGGACCTTTCCTGCTGCCTGAGAAATCATAGCTAGAGCCAGCTGGGAAGCCCAGAACTCCATGTTAGAGAGTCTGTCCTGGGTCTTGGCTTAGTGCTGGAGTCTCTGTCAGGACTGTGGCCCTCCGCTTTTCAAACCTGCTCCATAGCTCCCCACCACCAAGTCCGGACTCCTTAGCCCAGGCCTTGAAGGCCTTCCCAGCCCCAGCCGCTGACTCAGCCCTCCATCACAGGGTTCCGGCCTAATCACCACGCTCTAAACAAGCCAGGTCATTCCACCTCTCTATTAAAGCTTCTCTCTCAGCCAGGAATGTCCTTCATTCCTTTATTTCCCTGACAAAATCCTACTCATCACAAATGCCACCTCCTCCCTCATCTTCCCAGACTGCCTTGGTCAGAAGTACCTCTCCCACCCCATCTTCTTGGTTCCCTCTTGGGGCCTCCTCCCAGTCTGCCCTGTCCCCATGTGTGTCTGACTTCCCTGGGGCCTGGGAGCTCCCGAGGGTGGGGCAAGGCCATCTGGGTCCCCAGTGCCAGGCTGGAGTCCCCATCACTCACTGTGTCAATGTTGCCTTTAATGGCTTCGATCCGCCCCGCGAAGAACAGGAAGATAGCGCCCTGCAACGACAAGCATGGATGCGCATGGGTCCACATGGGGGGCACACCTGGGCTGGGGGGTCCAGCAAGGGGCGGGGCTTACCTTAGGGTAGCGCTTCAGGTAGGGCTTCAAGAGCTTCTCTGCCTGCTCTATGTTGACGTTTCCGGTGCCTGGAGGAGGTGGGGGGTATTGGGGAGCACACAACACACACCACCGCCATCAGCCCCTGACTTCCCCTCTGTGACATGGGGATAATGATCCTTCCTATCACTAGGGGGATATGAGGATTAAATAAGATAGTGCAGAAACTGCCGCTGGCACATCATAGGGCTCGATAACCAGAAGCCCATGCCCGCCAAGACTGTGCCCAGAACCACAGGGCTGCCTACAGCATCCTCACAGACTCTACAAGGTGGGCACGCCATCCTCATTTCACAGACAAGAAAACTGAAGCTGAAACCTGCAGCGGTTCCCCAAAGGAGAGGAAGCCGGTGGCCAGCAGGCCAGGCTCCAGGACAAACGATGCGGTTGTGCTGTTTCTGTTTGCCGCGACCCCACCCCTAGTCCGGGGGCCCTGAGCGGGGTCTGCAGCCCCTCAAGCCCTGCCCTTGGAGCTGACCCAACCCCAGCACTGACCAAGCACGAAGGTGAGGAAGGTGTGGTAGCACAGCAGCAGCATGACGCAGAGCACGGCGCGGAAGCTGTGCCCGGAAGCACCCTCCTCCAGCTGCAGCAGCCCGTAGTCCTGGGGGCACAGAGGGGAGGCTGAGGCCAGCGAGGCCCGAGCTCCCTGGGCCCACCTGGGGCTCAGAGAGGGGCAAGGGCCCAGAAGGTCACTGCACTGCGGTGAGGGCAGGGCTCAGGCACGAGGGAGAGCACTGCGCGGGGAGTCTGGAAACCCCCAGGCTGCGTCAGCTGTTCCCAGGCTGCCCCTCTCCGGGCCTTAGCCACCTCCTGGGGGTGGGGGGAAGGGGAAGCAGGCACTGCTGCTAGTGCCAGGGCAAAGGCTTGGCCGGGTCTAGGGACCCCAGCTCCTCCACAGCCCCTCCTCCAGTCCTATACCTAATCACTTGCTAGACCATCTGCGCCCCAGGTCTGGTGGGGCAGGAGGAATGCCAAGGAGGCAGATAATCCTAACCATGGGCTCAGGACACGGACAAATCCATGAGGACTGGGGCCCGGGGAGGACTCCTGGAGAAGGCTCCAGAGGCCAGCTGGGGAGGAGGTAGGGGTCAGGCCCACTGGCTTTCCAGCCTGCAGCCTCTGACTCTCGGTCTACCCTCCTTTGACCCGCCTCACCCTGGTTTCAACGCCCCCATGGCTCTCCTGGAGGCCCCTCTTCGCCCTGGCCCCATGACCTGATGACCACACTTTCCCAACTCTAGGCAGTTTCTCATCCTGTTTCCTGCCATACTCATCCTAAAATACAGCTTATGGAAGTGCTGGGGGAGGGGCAGGACATTAAAAAAAAAAAATACAGCTTATGACCCAAGGGCTTTCTTAGGAAAACAAAACTGAAAAGGACCTCCCAGAGCCTCTGGCCAGTGACTCCCCAAGCATGGGCCACAGACCAAAGGTGGAAACCAAGATGATTTGGCATCAGGACACCCTGAGTCACAAGTGAAGGTTTTACCTTTCTCAGCTCCCTTCCCATCCTTCTGAGGGCATCCAGGGAAAGCCTCAGTCCTGTGCTAGAGCCCTTCCCATCTCTCTCCCTCTAAGCCCCTTTTCTCACAAAGAGAAGCAGCCTTGGGCTCAGTACCTCGGCAGAACCACACAATCTGACTCAGATTGCTTGGTCTTTAGTATTTATTTTTTATGATTCCTTTATCATGCCAAATGCTATGTATGGGCTTATCATGTGCAGTAATGTTTCCTTTAAACAAATTCAAAATTAAGTCACTTTTTAGAGAAAAATGGTATATAAATGATAATAGGTCTGTGGATATGGCAAAAATCAGGAAGGACCTGAGAAAGTACAAGTGTGGGAAACAATTATTTTTTTTTTTTACCAAAAAGAGGCCCAAAGGAGGGAGGGTCTGGCTCAGAGTTGCAGGGAGGAGGGGAGGAGGCTGGACTGACACAGGTCTCCTGCCTTCCAGGCCCATGCTCCTTCCACCACACAAGGTCTCCTCCACCACGGAGCCCTCCCTGATCTAACACCTCAGACCCAGGGCTGAGCTTAGGTTCTTGCCCTCAGTAAAGGCTCTGGTTGCTTGAGTTTTCTGGTTTCCCCCCACTCAAGGCCTGACGCACAGTAGAGCTCCCCCTGCCCATCTCTCAGACAAGGTGGTAGCACCATAAAACAGTCCAGGGGGAAGGGATTTGTGCAAGGCCCTGAAGCACTGTGGGGTCTGAGGAGTGGAAGAGCCAGACTCCTGACACCTGTCAGGCTCAGAGACCGTGGCCCTGGGCACTGCGTGGGGCTCCCCTTCACATATCCTTACCCCAGAGCCTCTGCATCCTGTGAGGGGCTAGGCAAGGATCACCGGCCCCATTTCACAGGAGAGGAAACTGAGGCCTAGAGAGGTTCAGGCCTCATCCAGGGCCGCATGCCCAGGGCCAGGACTGACTCCCAGGCCCTGCAGCCCTTCAGCCCAGTTCAAGTCCTGGGGCTGAGCAAGTTGGGGGCCCCAGGGGGCAGGTGGTTACCTTATTTCCTGAAAAACCCACAAACTCCAGCAGCCTCAGGATCCTAGTAGGAAGCATGGACAGTGTCTGCAGGAACAGAGGCAAGTGGACATGTGAGGGGGTGGGGCTGCTCCTCCCACTCCACAAACGCCCTAGGGTCCTGGGTATAGCCCAGGGGTTGCAGGTCTTGTTTCTAGAAAGCCCCTAAGGACGACCCGGGTTTCCTGGAAAGTGAACTTCCCCAGGTAGAGGGGCACTACAGCGGCTCTACAGCGTATGGGGTAGGAGCAGAAGGCACCCAAATCCTAACCTCACCATTCCCAGTGGGGCAGCCTTGGGCAAGTTACACATCTCTGTGGATGGAATGAATGAATAAGCATAAAGCACAGAGAATGGGGCAGAGCTGGCTCCTATTGTTGCTCTTACACCAAATCCCTCCTTTGCTGCAGAGGATCGGTCATTGCATTTGATCCTCGGAACAGTCCTGGAAAGAAGGGACTACCCCTTCTTTTTTTTTTTTTTTTTCTTTTTTTTTTTAAGATTTTATTTATTTATTCATTTATCCCCCCCTTGCTGATTGTGCTCGCTGGGTCAGCTAACCACGCCATGCGGGCAGGCTTGCCTTCACCAGGAGGCCCCGGGAACCGAACCCGGGGCCTCCCATATGGTAAACGGGAGCCCTAGTGATTGAGCCACAGCCGCTTCCCGGGACTACCCCTTCTAACAGATGGGAAAACAGAGGCACAGGTAAGTGTCAGGGCTTATCCAAGGCCCACAGCTCATAGGTGGAGCTGGTTCTTGAACCCAGGACGGACTGCTAGAACCTGTTCAAGCAGCCAACATACTCTGGCAGCTTCTATTTCTTGGCACGTGGGTCAGGATCACAGCTCTCATTTTACATTTGAGGAAACTGGAGCCCAGAGGTGCCCCTGCCCTGCCCCCCCCCGCACCCCCCAAGGCCTGTTCTTTGCACAGGCTTTACCTGGAGGGGGTGGGGGAGAGCCACCCACCACTGCACACATTTGGAAAGGTCCCTGGCCACCTAAGGCAGCTCATCCTCCCATGAGCAGGCTCTGTTTTTTCAAGCCTCCTGGTCTTAGCTCACATTGTTCCCTCTCCCTGAATGCCCTTCCCCACCTTGCAAACTCCTATGCATCCTGCAAGACCCAACTCAAATGCCCTGTCTCCCAGTGGAAACCTTCCCCACCTCTCTGGGTAAAGGACTTGGCTCTCTGTTCCCTGTGGGGCATCAGCTTCTCCAGGCCTGTCTTCTCCCCTGTCACTGGTAAAGGTTTAATCACCAACTCCCCAGGGTGGAAAAAGCCCTGATTTGTGGGGTTTGTCACTTTTTGGAGCTATAAATACTGCCACCCTGGCTGATTTCAAGCTACCCATCTGACTTGGGAAGAAATGAGCAGAATCGACTCTCTTAAGCCGGCCCCAGCACACTACTGCTTCCCTACCCTACCTCCACTTGAGAGCCCTTTCAAAACTGGCAACACGCCTGCCTCATTCCTGGGCCCTGGGACCCAGGACAGAACCAGGCACAGGGGACACTCAGCAGAGACCATGTGTGGGGCGGATCAGACACATGCAGGAGATTTATCTTGAGCCCAGAAACTGTGGAAATGGGGGCGGGACGGAGGTACTCTCCACTCACCAGATTGAAGGCTCCCACGCCAAGCTTCACCCCTCCTTCAAAGTGCCTGTGGCTCTCGCCCTTGGAGTATTGAGAGGACTGGACAAGGTTGTCCAGCTCCCTGTGGAGAGATGCAAAGTCCTGTTCAAGATGCAAGTTGGGGGCTGGTTCTCTGCTTGGCCTATGCCTCTCTCAGAGCTGGTCTCAGAACTCACTGGTGGCGGGTTATAGCATCTCCTACTGAGATGACACACTCCTTGGCACTGAATTTCAGCCCCATTGGCCCCAGTGCACCCTGCATCATCTGACTTGCCAGCATCTGCTCATGCTGTACATTCTGTCTAGAAGAGGGTTTCCCAACCTTGACACTATTGGCATTTTAGGCTGGGTAATTCTTTGTTGTGGACTGGGTGCTGTGTGCTGTGCATAGTAGGAAATTTAGAGCATCCCTGGCCTCTATCTATTAGATGCACCTTCCCTTGAGTTGTGACTACCAAGAACGTCTCCAGACATTGCCAAATATTCCATGGGGGAACAAAACTGCTTCCAAGTGAGAGCCACCAGGCTAACTCAAACTCCCTCTCCTTTAGGAAGTCTTGGAGTTTCCTGGTTGGAATGCAACCCTTTCTTCTTGTCACCAACTGCAGAGAGCCCAAGTCCCAGCCCCAGCCCACCTGGGGCAGGACAGAAGCTTTAGAGATGTCTCCTTCCTAGGCCATGAGCTCCTTGAGGACTTTCCATCAGCAAACACTGACTGAGGCCTCTCTGTGACAGGCACTGGAGGAACAGTGGGGAGCAGGGCTGCCACATCATAGTGCTCCCACTCTCGGGGCCACACTCCCAATCAAGTCACTATGAGGGTGATGAGGGTCTCAAAGGAGAAGAACCCTGGGGGGCCTGACCTACCCTGGCTTCCCTCAGGAGCTGACATTTGAGCTGAAGCCTGAGGGATAAGGAATTAGCCTGGCACAGAAAGACTGTTCCCAGCAGAGAACAGCAGGGTCCAAAGGCCCTGAGGTAGGAATGAGCTTGGCACGCTTGAAGAACTGAGGGAAGGAAGGCCCAAGCGTCTGAGACAGACTGAGGTAGGAGATGTGGCTAGACGGGCAGAGGAGAGCTCACAGGAATGACTCAGCAATGACTCGGGACTTTATTCTAGAGCAAGAGAAGCGTCAGGAGTAGGCAGTGGGGGTGACCTGACGAAGTCTGTGTCTTGGAAACATCACTCTGGCAACTGGCGGGGAAATTGGAGGGGCCAGAACATTTGTCTGGCTTCCCTCAGATGATACCAGCACAGACCCACGAGACCATATGGTGTCCATATACCATATGGTAGCTTATACACCCAGCAGTCAAACTCAGCAACATCTCTGCAGGGAAATAATGGCTTTTTTTTTTTTTTTTTTTTTTTTTTTTTTTTCAATAATCACTTTAAATGGGAAGGAAAAAAGAAGATAAATAGGTTCATATCAATTAACTTCAACTTTTAATGCAAAATAAATTTTGATGCCAAACCTGAGGGGGAAACTGGGTCTTCAGAGCTTTTTTGATTGTGGAATTGTGAATAAGAGTTGTTGAACCATATTGGGTACAAGTGTCCTCATTCTTTCATCCATAATCAAGGCCTGTGCCTGGCCTGGACCTGAATGTCAGGGACTCAGAGATACCACAGAAAAGTCAGCCCTTGGGCAACTACCAGCTTGGGAAGTGGGTTGGGCACATCCCTGTGTGCTGGAGGGGTCAGGGAAGGCTTCATGGGGAAAGTGACATTTGGGCTGGGCCTTAGCAGACATGGAGGAGTTCTGCTGTTCTCAAAATTGTTGTTTCTGTGTCCATCTCCACCACCACCACCCCACCACCCCCAACCAGACTAAGCGGTTTGTGTAGAATCTGTATCTTATTTTCCCCTAGCAGAGGCACATAGTAAGCACTCAGGGGACCAAATGAATAGATCCAGCTAGAAAACCAGGGAAAAGGAAATTCCAGAAAACTGAGGTCCTGAGGGTACAGAAAGCTACCTGAAGTCACCCAGCATTCTAGGCTTCCAGCCAGTGCCCTCTACCTCCAACAAAACCAGCCTGAGGGAGACAAGGTGGTAAAGGGTCTGGCGCCCCCATTCCTCCCCTCACCCTGCCGGCCGGCCCGTCTCACTTACTTGTAGGTCTGATAGCTGTTTCGAACTTTGATGCCGCCCTTGATGAAGCTTACCATGTTCTCATCCTGCAGGAGGGAGAGATGCTAAGAGCCAGGCCTGGTGGGCAGCCACAGGGTTGAGAGGGATCACAAAGGCTCCAGGCCCTGCCTGCCCTTTCCTGTGCCTGACTCTGAGGGGCCCTGGGGGATGGGTCAGGGGTCAAACCAGGACTCCCTGGGTGGTGAGATGAGGGCCTTGTGTGCCAAACAAAACCTCCACGATGCCCACGGCTTGACCACAACCCCCCTTTACCAGCACTGTATGGTTTACACATTGCGACGTGCTTGGAGAAAGAGCTGGAGGAGACATGCACACCTGCTAGGTGGAAGGACTGCGAGAAGGGAGGAGGGATACTCCTTTTTTGGATTGTTTGTGTTTTTTACAACAAGCACATATTTTATCATGTTTGCAATTTAAAGTACCAACCCCTACAGCCCAGCAGTTCCACTCCTGAGTATAACACCCAAGTTGCTGGAGTCATGTTCTAGAACGTTCATAGCACCCCGCTTATAACAGACAAAAACCAGAACAGCCCAAATGCCCATCAACAGAATGAACAAACCAGCTGTGGCATAGTCATAGAAGGGACTGTTAATTCCCACATGGGGTTAGGTGAAGAAAACAAGTCCCATACAGTTTGAGGCCTTTGGAAGCTCAAAACCAACGAAAACTTAACAACATGCTCTTCAGACATGAATAGGAACCTGATAAAAAGTTTTTGTTTTTTTTTTAAAAAAAAAAAGGTGGGGGGATGATAAACACAAAGTCAAGGTAGTGGTTCCCTCAGGAGCCGGGAGGCAGAGGACAGAGAGGAGGAGGCCAGAAGGTGAGGAAGCTACTGCCACTGTTCTGTTCTCTGGGTGGGTGGGAAGTTTGTGGGTTTTTATTTATTATTTTTAATAATATAATGAACAAACAAAATAAAAGGCCATTTATGGTACAATTATTACTGTGAGTCCTGAACCAAGGTTTAGGATTAATCTAAATCTAATTACCTAATATCCAAAAAGACAGAAAGAAGAGCTGAGAAAGATAAACAGCTCCCCAACACAAAAAATTTTATGTACTTCTCCTCCCAAATATACATGTATACATGTTGACCATATGTTATAATTAAAAGTTTGGCTTTTTGGTAAAATCATGAAGTAATGGTTCTCATAATTCACCAAAGCTCCTGCTAAGTGGTGAGAAGACAGGTTCTGAGCCACCCAGCGTTCAAATCCCAGCTCTGCCACTTGCTACACTCGGGACTTGGGAGTGACTTCTCCCCTTTAAGTCTCCCCTTCACAGGCCAGTGATGTGAAAATTAAACAATATATATAAATGTTTGAAAAAACAAACATGTAATGTGTGTAAAGTATGTAAAAATTACATACCTATAATGTAAGCAGAAAGCCTGGTACACTGAAGCTGCTGCAAGTGTTGAATAAATCAAGTGTAAAGCAGCCTTTGTGACAATGCCTATTACTCCCTTGTGAGCCTTAACAGAAAAAGCAGCAGTCACAGGTGGAAGCAGCGTCCTGGCAACAGGTGGGAACACGTGTGCTTGGTGTGCGAGGAGGCGAGGCCCATCATCTCTACAGCGAGCCTGTCCAGGGCCCAGGCATGTTGGGGTGACTGAGCCTCAGTCCTCGCCTGAACACTGAGGGGGCTGGATGATGGCTGCTAAAACCCTTCTGGCTTAGATGTGGTGACTGATCCTCTGACATCCGGGCCTCCTTGTACAAGAAGCAGGTCCCTACCTGCAGGAAGGTCAAGGCTGCTCTCTGCAGAAGGCACTCAGCATAGCAGACCTCAGCGTGGATTTCCTCTGCGGGGAGAAAACCAAATCCCTGTGGCCTCCCCACCCCTACTTCCCAAAAGGCAACGGGAGTCTAAGTCAGCACCTCTCCCCCACCTCTATCCCATCACTCAGGTCTGTTCCTTCACACACTCATCACTGCCTCATTCTCCCCTTGCCTGCGGCCCAGCTCCCAGAACGTCGGCACAGGGCACTTAGCTGTGTCCTCTTGTCCACAGAGCACCACTGCAGATGCTGGGCACCCAGCGCCTCCACACAGTACCAGGCAAGGAGGAATGGGTGAAGGAAGAAGACCTGGTCCAGGGAAGCCCTGGGGCTGTAGAAGTGAGAGGAGGGGACCTAACCAAGCCCAGGGAATCAGGGAAGATGTCCCAGAAGAAAGGACATTTGACTTGAGCCATTTGAGCTGACAAAGGAGTGAGGCAGGAAGGGCCTTCTAGGCAGAGATCCAAAGAAGCCAAAAGCTCAGATGTTTGGGGACAGGTGGGTCACAGGTGGTGGCTGAAATGGGGATGGGAGAGATCCGGTGGGGGAGGGGAAGACGAGGCAGGGATCTTGAACACTAGTGGAAGCTTCTGGATTTGGTCCTATGGCAGCAGGGAAGGTATGAAGGAGGGGAGTGGCACCATGAGATGCATTGTTCCTGAAAAGGCCCCAGGTCTGACTCATCTGTACCCAGCGTCCAAGCCAATGCCCACCCCCGCATGACGACTGGACAACCCCCCTTCCTACTCCCCGGGGCCTGGAGCCCGGCTGCCTGGGGTTAGAGGACTGGGGCAGCCTCCCGCTGCCGCACCTTCCGTGAATTGGTCCACAGTGGTGCGGTGCACCAGGCTGCTGAAGGAATCCGTCACGGAGGACCTCTTCCGGTGCCTGGGGAGGGAAAGGGGCCGCAGGTCATTCAGGGAGCGTGAGAGTTCTTAGAGAGCTCTCCTCTCAGGAAATTCTTAGAGAGGCAGTACTAGCAGAGAGAACCCAAGCTTTAGGGTCAGAAACAGAAGGTTTGGAATTCTGGCAAAAAAGCCACTTTACCTCTCTGAGCCTCAGTTTTCTCATGGGTAAAACAGGGACAATTAATAACTGTATCAATCACAGAGCCGTCCCCCAGTCTGGCTGACGCTGTTCTTGGCAGCTCCCAGCCTCTCAGGTCAGGTGTCCTCGTGTCCCCCTCACCCCTGCCGGCTTCCATCCGTGCCTCAGATCTTGGGGCCCATTACTGTCCCCCTGTCTGCAGATGGACAGACACGGCCACACTGCTGTCCCCTGCTCAGAACCCTCAAGGATTTGGCACTACTCTCAGGATGGAGCCTGGGCCCTCGGAGCAGCTCCAAGACCCACAGGTTCCGACTGCATCTCCTGCCCTCCCACAGGGCTCACTGGCTGCAGTGAACACCTGATGCCTCCCCCAAATCCAGGGCTGTCTTACTCCATTGCCCCTGCTATTGCCTCTGCTTGGAGCCCCTCCTTCCTCCCTGGCCAGCTCCTAGTCATCCTGAGGGTCCCACCCAGGCATCAGCTCCTCCAGGAAGCCTTTCCCACTCTTCCGGCTGGACCCCCACAACCCCTTGAGCATCCCTGCATCATGCCAGGATGTCACTGTCTGCCTGTCTCCCCAAGCAGGCAGTGCAGGCATCAGAGTGGCCCAGCTCTGACGGCTCCCTGGGTCACCAGTGCCCAGCCCAGGGTCTGGCCCAGGGCAGGCCCGAGTGTGTGCAGAATGAACGAGGACTCTGCCTGAGCACAGACACCCGGGGACTAGCAGTTCATTTGTTCAAGCAGCTAATGTGTGCTGAGTACCAGTTATCGCCAGGTCCTCTACGGGTGTCTTTTTCGGTCCCCACGACGACCCTATGAGCACCACACCCACTTTACAGATGAGGAAAGTCAAGTCCAGAAGGGGACTTGCCCAAGGCCAGTGAGCTAGTAAGTGACAGAGCCAGAATTTGCTTGCTCCCAATCAGACCTGGTCCCTGACCAGGCTCAGGTAATACAGCTCCTGGGGAGGTGCTAACAGGGACACCTCTCAGCACTTGGGAACACACCCTCTTTGCCCAAAGGAACAGCACTAATAGCGGCGTTCTTGGCACTGGGGTAAGCCAGGGTGACGGAAGGGTTGGCCTTACCCCCCTAAGCCCTCTCTCCCCCTTCCCCCATCCATACCCCTGACCTCTGACACAGCGACTGGGCTTCCTTCATCATGTTGCCAGCAAGCAGGATGTCCTGAGGGTCAAACGTCATCATGGCCTGCATCCCCAGGATGGTGGCGTATGTCAGCGAGTGGTACATGCTCTCCTTGGTTCTGCCAGAGGGAAAGGGCATGAAGGCACCAACTCCTAGTACTCCAGGGGCAGCTGGCTCTGTGGAGGTCACCCACCTTCACCTCCCCCATTCCTCACGTGGGGGAGCAGGTCCAGGGAGGGGAAGGGACTTGCCCAAGGTCAGCTCCCATTTCCAGCTCCTCCTC
The DNA here is from genome assembly GCA_026826555.1 of Tolypeutes matacus. Classification (NCBI taxonomy): domain Eukaryota; kingdom Metazoa; phylum Chordata; class Mammalia; order Cingulata; family Chlamyphoridae; genus Tolypeutes; species Tolypeutes matacus. Next base: position 46,462,344 of record JAKSZT010053883.1, read on the forward strand.
TTCCTGCTGAGGGACCTGCCTTGACCTGACAGCTTCTCATCTGTTCGGTGGGGAAGGCAACACTAAGGCTGCTGAGGGGACCAAAGATGGGTTTAGCAACGTGCTGGTGGCCAGGCCCTGCCTCCTGCCTTCTGCTCCCACCTCCAGCAGCTGATCCCTGGAGGTCCTGTCCGTGAGGCCCCAGCAGAGTCCTCCTCTCCACTCCCAAGCCCACCCTAGGCCTTGCCCCATCCCTGGCCCCTGGACTTCCCATCCCATCATCTGATCGTGGCACTCTCTGGTTAAGTGGGCTCTCTGCACAAAGCAGGCCCCACCCACCCCTCCAGCCCTCCTGCCCCTTCTGCTCCTGCACCTGTGATCTGGTCACACTGGAGGCTGTAGCCCTGGCCACACTGACCACACATACCTTTCCCTAGAAATTCCCTCGTGTTCCCTCCTTTCCCTTCCCCCACATCTCCTCACAAGTCAACTCATCCATTTCTGAACCTCAGTTTCCTCATGGATAAAACCGGGGTAATTATCACCTGTATCAGTCACAGGCCTCAAAGGCCACTGGGAATCCAGGGCTCCCTCCTCTGGGTTAGGTACCTGTAGCTCAGGCACAGACCACGCTGAACTTATCTTAGCAGAGACTGCAGCTCTTTCCCTAGCCTGTGGGCACCTCAAGGGCAGAACTCATATCATCCTCTGCACCCCCAGGACAGGCTGGGCTGAGCCATCTGCCTGCCATGCTGCCCCAGCTCCCCGACAGCCCCAGGCTTCCCTGTGTGTGTGGGAGGGGCCAGTCTCATCTAAGACACGGAGAGAGCAGCAACACAGGCCCTCCCTGTACTTGGGGGAGTCAATTAACATGCCTGGGCCTTGATTCCTGTTTCCACAAAATGGGGACATAACAGCTGCTTGCCATATCCCTGTGGGACTGTCCGGGGATTGGCTGGGCCTGGCATACAGCAGGTGCTGCAGCAGTTTTCACTCCCTTCCCCATGTCACCTCATTAATTATAAAAATTCCTCTGTGCCAGGATTACGCTGGGAACTTTGGAAGAAAGAGAGATGACTCAGGTTTATAGGCTCTTCCATTGCAAAACTCACGTGACTTTACCATTTCCCTCCCTTTCTCGCTCATAAAACACCTCTGTAAATTAAGTTGCTTTTTTAAACTTCTGGGTGACCCTCAAGTGTTATTCCCCTTAGGGTCCTTTGTGAAGGAAATGAAAGGCTGGTGCCCTCCCTTCCCCAGTCCTGGTAGCTGTCAAGACACCTCCTGGGTCTTGCTGAGACTGCTTGATCTGATGGCAGAGGCTTGTGGAAAGGAGGCAGGGCCTGCTGTACGAGCAGAACTTGGGCTTCAGAGTCCCTCAGACAGGTTGGAATCTTGGCTTTGCTGTGTCAGCTGTGTGACCCTAGTACATCTAACAGCTTCTCTGAGTCTCAGTTTTCTCCTCCATGAAATGGATACGATAACCCTTCTCTCACAGGGCTTGGGAGACTTCAACAGGACATTCAGCCGGTGCTCAATAAATGTGCCAGGGGCAAGAGGGACAAGGGTAACACCCCTGGGTAAAAACTTTGTCCTTGAGGAGGGGCTTCCCTGGGAGCACACAGACACCCATGCCCCAGCCCCAGGCCTCTCCTACTCTCCAGCCCCAGCCTTCGCTTTCCTGTGCCCAGCAGGAGGGACGCCCCGTCCCGGCAGCTGGCAGACAAAGTGGAATTTCTTGTCTGAAGCCCAAGGCCCCAACATGCACCTGCAGCTGGGAATTCTGACCCTTCCCCAGCCCACCACCTGGAAGGCCCCCAACTTGTCTGGGCTGGGAAGTGGGGTACAGAGGTATAACAACCCCCCAGATCTCAGACACCCTAAGTTCAGTTTCCACCTCACCAAGTTCTTGTTTGCACATACAGTCCCCTCACCCTGAGCTGGACCCAGTTCTGAGACATGATGCCCACTGCAGTCCCACCTTCTGGGGCCCAAACCAGGATGGGGAAGGCACTGGAAGAGCAATCAGAAGATGGGGGGTTGGGACCAGGGATTCCTTGGCCACCTGGGGGTCAGCTGAGCCCTCCAGTGTTTAGCCCATCCCTCCTCGGCCAGCAGCCAAGCCTCGGACCCTGACAGCAGCTTGTCAGTCATCCTGCTCCCACCCTTGACCCTACCATGCAGGCCTCCTTACCCTGTGCCAACCCCCAGCACTCCTTCCTGGGCCCCCCCTCCTCACCCCCCTTCACCCTCCATCCCAGCTGTGGCTCTCCCTGCCCCAGACCCTCATTCCCTAGAACCTCCCGGATGAAGCTGCTCTAGTCCAGAAGGCAGACAGCCCCTCTGCCTCTCCCAGCCTCTCGGCTCCTTCCTCCTCATTAAACCTCCCTCCACCCTGCTTCCTGGTCCTTTTGGACCATGTTCCCTAGTCACGAGCCCCACTCACTGTCCTCCTTTCCAGCCCAAGCAGCTCCCTGGGGGACCCCACATTCCCAGGCCCCTGTCCCATCACCCTGTCCTTTCGCTCCAGGGACCTGCCTCAGCTCTCCCCACTCCAGCAGGCCCAGCGTCTCAGTTTCTCATTCACAGCCAGGCCTTCGCACAGGCTGGGCCTTCTGCCTGGAACGCTCCCAAGCACCCTGTCCACCTGGCTGGCTCCGTCTCATCTAGCCTGTCTCAGCTTACATGTCATTCCTTCCAGGAAGGCACCCAGGGCCAGCTTTATGGGCATGTGCTCTACATAGTTGCACCTGGCCCCGTTCTCGTCTTAATGCTCTGCTGTTGTCGCTAATTGAAATTCTTGATAATTTTCTAACAAGGGACCTGAATTATCATTTTGCAGTGGGCCCTGAAAATTATATAGCTGGTCCTAAAGCCTTCTCTGACCAGTCCCTTCCCCATATGAGTTGGGGTCCCTGTACTTACTCCAGCATAAGTCTCATCCCACCTTATTGTTATTGCTTATTTCACTGCTTCCCTGCTGGACTGAGAACAGCCCACGTCATATTCAGTACCGTGGCCCCAGCACCCAGCTGCCAGGCACGTGAGGGCACTCATGAGATGTTGCTGAATGAACCAGTGATGGCTGCCCAGCCACCCACCTCCCATGGATCACACCTCGAACCTCATCATCATCACCCAGAATGGCTCTGCTTCTGGAGACTTCAGCAATGCCACCCACCCTCCCACCATAACTTCCCAACCTTCTCGCTTTCTCCTTCATCACTCCCACTGCCCCATCCTCCTCCTCCAGCCTATCCTCTCTTCCTGACCCCAACTTTAGCTTCCTCACACCACCCCACTCTCTTGTCAAGATACTTCATGTCTAACTTTCTAACCTCCTAACCTCCTGCAGTACCCAGTTAGGAACCCCAGCCCAAGATCCACACAACCGCCCACTTTCTCCACTGTGCCACTGAGCAACACTGGAGAAAACTACCCAGCCACACAGGCAGGCACACCCTGACTGGGGGCCACCAGCCTCAGCCAGGCCCATCACGCTGCTCAGAAACGTCCTGTCCCCATTCCCCGTCATCCCCCCAGGATGGCCTCTTGCTCTTGGCAGGGGACCTTGCCTCTCCCTCAGAGAAATTCTAGGCCATCACACGGACACACCCTGAACTTCCTGCACACATTCACAGCACAAACACACACAACTTATCTCTGCCCACACCCATTTCCACCTCCTTCACTCCCTCTTGCTGGAGAAGGCAGGCATGAGGCCCTCCTATCCTAGGTAAACTCCACCCTGCTTGGGATCTAAGACAGCACAGCAGTCAGAGGGTAGGTCCTGGATTTGAGTCCTGGTTCTCACTCATATTAACTGTGACCATTTATTCATCAAGCACACTAACTGAGTAGATACGATATGCCAGAGACAGTGCTTAGGGATAGACACAGTGCAACGAAAAACAAACTAGAAGCAGAGACAATACCAATTAAAGAAGTGACATATGGAAAGCAAGTGCCGAGGCAGGGGGAGGGAAGCTTGGTAAGGCTGGCTACCAACCCAGGGTGCTGAATAGGGCTAACATCCCCCACTGCATAAAATCAGGACAGTTAAAGGAAACAGTGCATGTGCAATGAGAACAGCAAATGAAATTGGACCCCAACTTTCTTTGAAGCTTCAATACCTACATATGGGAAGGGGAGGCTCTTTTTTTATATTTTGTTTCTCTAGATGAACAGTTCTCACTCAACTGTGGTCAGAAGCTAAATTTTGCAAATCTCATACCCCCTGCCAATTTCTGAAGACATCTTTTGTTGTCACAAAAGGGGGATGGAGTATGCTATTGGTGACTAGTGTTTTGGGGAAAGTTCTAAAATACGAAAGAAAAGATCTTTTTCTAGAATGGGGCACAGTTTCAAGACTCCTGACAGAGTGCCCTCCTGAAGCAAGGGAAAGTGATGTGGCCCTTCAGTGTAGATGGAATAAGGAGGGAAAAGTCCGCTTGGAACCCAGTTTTAATATTTTCTTCTGTGTTCTGACTCCCTTCTGTTAGCCTCAAGTGTGAGGGACAGTTTAGAGACGGACCAAGGTGTGGTCTTGGCTAAGCTGGGCCTCAGGGGATTAGGGGAAAGGCCAGTGTCTATGCTTGGGGTAGGGCAGGACAGGGAGAGCAGCTGGGGTGGCCTGGGTGACAGCCAGTCTCCAGTAGCAGGAGGGTAGCCATGGTCTGGGGTCTGTGGCTAAGTGAGGGACAGAAATTGACCAGGGTGGGGAGTAGTGGGAGATGGGGAGCCTTCCAAAAACACTGGGAAGGGGACTTAGATGTGAAGTGATATAGCAATTTGGGGGCTTGGCCTGCCTTGACCATGGCTACACTCTTGCTGCAGACCCACTCACCCTGCCCTGCCCCACTCCAAGCCCCTCAGAGGTGGGGATGAGGTGTGGGAGCTGATAACCAGAGAATTGTTGAAAGACTCACTATGATCAGCACACCCTGGAACGAACCCACATCCCTCCTCCAGGAAATGGACCACTGTCCCCCAGGCAGGAGAATGGGTTAGTTGAGTCTAGGGAAGATGAACAAGTTGGGCTTGGGGACATATGGAAACCAGCTCCCCTAACTCAGCATTTGCTTTTTCACAGGGCTTGGGGAAAGCAGGTTTGGCAGAAGACAACCTCGACACACAGAGCTGCGTATTTTTAAGAGAAAGTACGCAGTAGACATGATTAGACCCCTGACCTTCACCCCCACCCAATTCCATAACTCATGCAGCCAGGAGTTTACTGTCCAGGCCCAGGACTGGAGGATTCTTGAAGCCGAACTCCCCTAAAGGCTGATTTCTGGGGGCCAGCTCTCTGCCAGATCTTCCAAATGTGAATCCCAATACAGACTTTGCAGTCAGCCTTTGAGTGAACTCACCCTTAAATATGACCAGTCAACCAGACAGCCAGGGATTACTGAGCATTTGAGGAAAGCCCACCACAAGAATGGGATCCCCAAACACAGAGAAAGAGAGATTATGTAGGACAGAATAAAATATTCTTAAAAGAGATATTCTGAGATAATACCAACAAATAATTATTAGAGAGTTTTACTGCATACCAGCCATGTCCTAAGGACTCTCAACATTCCAAGTGCAGATATGAAGAAGATAGTACACCCAGAAACCAAGAATAAGATGTTATGGGGTGTAATGGTTTAAAGCTGTATGTGGGAAGCGGCTGCGGCTCAATTGGTTGGGCTCCCGTTTACCATATGGGAGGCCCTGGGTTCGATTCCGGGGGCCTCCTGGTGAAGGCAAACCAGCCTGCAAGGCGTGGTGAGCTGACACAGCAAGATGACCCAACAAAAGGGGACAAGCAGATACAGAAAAATGCACAGCAAATGGACACAAAGAGCACAAGCAGCAAGGGGGGGATAAATAAATAAAAATAAATCTTAAAAAATAATAATAAAAAAATAAAATAAAGCTGTATGTACCCCAGAAAAACATGTTCTTAAATTTAATCCATCCCTATGGGTGTGAACCCAATATATCAGGACCTTTAAATGAGGGTACTCCAGTTAAGGTGTGGCCCACCTCTGTCAGGGAGCCCTTTATAAATGGAATGAATACAGAGGGAGAAGGAGAAAGCCACTGAAGCAAGAAGCTGAGAGCAGAAGAAACAGGCGAGACCAGCAGATGCCGCATGTACTTTGCCATGTGGCAGAGGAGCCAAGGATCACTGGCAGCCAGACTTTGGGAAGAAAGCATTGCCTTTTTGATGCCTTCTTTTTTTCTATCTGGTTGTGTCATTGTCTTTTTGGTGCATCACTTCACCACGCGGGGGCCTGTGCCTCACCACTCAGGTCTGGGACGCCTGTTTTCTTTTTTTACCAGGAGGTTCCAAGGATAGAACCTGGGTCCTCCATATGGTAAATGGGAGCTCAATTGCTTGAGCCACAGCCGCTTCCTTTGATGTCTTGATTTGGACATTTTCCTGGCCTCAAAACCATGAGCGAATAAATTCTCATCATTTAACCCAATTCATTTCAAGGTATTTGCTTTGTGTAGCCTGGAAACTAAAACATGAGGGAAAGAACATTCAGAAAACAATAAAAAACACTAGGAAATTGATCATAGGATTATTGAAAGAAAGAAAAATCAATAGAAGAGTTTAATGATAAGGTTGAGGAAATCTCCCAGGAATGAGAAGAAAAAATAAAAAATAATGGATGAAAGGGGGGGGAAGATTAAAAAAAAAAAAAAAAGACTTAGAAAAGGATCAACCCCCAAAATCCGATATCTGATTTAAAGAAAGCCCAGGGCTGCCTAGAGGAGCCTGCACCAAATCTTGGTGTGTATTTCCATCCTTCTCTCCTATTTCCCGGCAAGCTCTGTTCTTTCCCCCATTTCCCAATAAATTCATTTTACTGGCCTAACTAAAAAAAAAAAAAAAAAAGAAAGCCCAGGAAAAGGAAGCAAGGAACATGGAGGGATCCTACAACGGAACTTCCAAGAATTGAAAAAGTATCCAAATAAAAAATACTGAATAAAAAAAGACCTACACTGGCACATCATTGTGAAATTTCTGATTTCCAGGGATGAAAGAGAAGATTCTAATCATTTCTGGAGAAGGGAATAAAAGGTCACAAGTAAGGAGCATTAGTATAGTTTTCACAGCTATATTAGATGCTGGAAAATAGGGGTCAATGCATTCAAAATTCTCATGGGAAAAATATATTTATGCATCTCTTTCTTAGGAAGCTTCTAGAGGACAAGCTTCAGAAAAATGAGGAAGTATTACAGGGAGAAAGATGCAGTATCAAGGAAACAGGCAAGGGGCACAGGGAGTTCTAGGAGACAGCTGGGAGGTGGCCTGTAGACCTGCCCATCCATCACTCTGGTGGAGGACAGACACCTGCGGGGAAAGGAAAAGGGGACCTGAGAGCTTGCTTACTTGATATGTTCAAGCATTTTGGAAAGAACTTGTGATAGGGAGGCCTCATGGAGTGGCCATGAAGATTTAACTATAAGTGTATAGCAAATTAGGCCAATGTAAGAAAAAAAAGAAGAGAAGACCATTAACTCCAGAAAGGAAACAACCTACTATACTACTTGTCTCTGCAATGAACATTAATTACATAGTTATAACAATGTAAAACATTTATTATTGATTTAGCCAAATACTGTGATGTAATGATAATAAGAGGATGAGAGAAGGGTAGTGGGATAAGAATAAGAAAGCTAAATCCTTGTCTACCCATAGGTGTGATTTAAAAGTGACAAGTTAAAAAGAGTGAACTTTATGGTCTGAAAATTATCTCAAAAAAAAAAAAAACTTTAAAAAGTGATGAGGTGGGAAGTGGATATGGCTCAAGCAATTGGTCTTCCACCTACCACATGGGAGGTCCAGGGTTTGGTTCCCAGTGACTCCTAGAGAAAGAAAGCTGGTGCTACGAGCTGAGGCAACAAAAGAGACACAGAGAGGAAAGAAGACAATGAGAGACACAACAAACCAGGGTGCTGAGGTGGCTCAGGGGATTGAGCACCTCTCTTCCACATGGGAGGTCCCGGGTTCAGTTCCCAGTGCCTCCTAAAGAGAAGATGAGCAGGCACTGAGAGCAGACAGCGACAGCAAACAACCGGGGGGAGGGCATAAATAAATAAAATAAATCTTTTAAAAAAAAGTGATGAGGCAAGGTTAGTACAAGCATATTATTTAGAAATAAGGTAGTAAACATTGGAAAAAATAGCTAACTCTCCTTATTACCCTAAAATGCTCAGTAAAGTAGGCAACTCAAGTCTTTGGTGCTTTGGGGGAAAAAGGAAAGGGTTTGTTTTAGAGCTGACGGGGAAGAGAACCAAGTGGATTCAGTGTGAACAAAAAATCAAAGTATGAAGAAACCTCAAGAGCCTAAGCTCTGGGAAGTCACGATGACCCTGGGGAGGGCTGCTCACAGGCTGTGGGATGGGGAGCCCGAGCCATTTTTACGGGCTCTCAGGGGTCATGGTGACCCAAAGGCTGAAGGAGTTCAGTTACACAGAGTTCTTCGTTCGCCATGACCCAACACCCACACCCACTCCAACATGCATACACGTGCACGCACACCCAGCCCCTGATCTGGGCGGAATCCTCACCTGGGCTTGAGGTAGCTGAGTGCTTCTGAGAACTGGTTGGTGAGGAAGAGGTCCAAGGCGGTCACGCACTGGTCGAGGGCCTCATGTAGGCTGCTCACGGAAGTCCTATGGGGGACAGACACAGGGCCTCACCCTGGGGCCCCAGCTCCCTCCCAGGCAGATCAGAGCTTCATAGGGCCCATTCGACCTCCCTGGCCAGGTAGGGATGCCTGTCATGAGCTCCTCCGGGCCGCCCACTCCACACTGGGATCCAGGGACAATTTGGATCACCTCTAAATGTTCCCAAGGGTATGAGAAGGACCAGAAGGGGGTGTCATCTGAGAGCTGGTGGGGTGCAAGAGGGGAGAGGCTAAGGCCAAGTGTCAGGGAGGCCTCAGGAATAAACTTATCTTACCCCCCATGAGGATAAAGGGAGTCTCGTGGCCCTTTTGACCCATTGGGCTGTGTTGCCCCCTTGCAGGGCAAAGCCCACCCACTAAATTCCACTTCAGTCCCTATTCTCCTCCTTCTTCTCCAGATTTTTTCTCACCCACACCCAGGCTTGTGCTAGAGAACCCCAGAGATACTGTCACAATAGGCTGCAAAAGGCAGTTGGACCTGTAGGAGCTGGCAGGGCCTTCTGTGCTCAAATGTCACCTTCCCAGGGGCATCCCCAGTGGCATCCCAGTACAATGCACCCAACCCCCTTCCAATCATTATGTTTCTCCATGGCTTTTATCATATATGGACACTTCATATGGTTAACTTATTTTTGTGTTTGTCTGTCTGTTTTCTTCACTGGGTCCCCAGTAGATAGTATCTGGTACAGAATAGATTTTTGATAAATATCTTCTAGGCTAGGAGGCAAATCCTGACCTTTCCGAACCTCAGTTTCCCCACCTGAAAAATGAAAGATGAAACTAGGAGATCCCAAAAGTCCTGCCCATTTGATGGTCTGAGAACATAGCTTCTCAAGGGACCGCTTTTGACTGAGATAGTATCAGAAAGGGCCTTGATGACCTCACTGAAGATTCTTTTCCCCAATAGTATAAGAGAAATCTCTTTCCACCTGGTAAACTCCTACACATATCTTGAGGCCCAGCTCTAATGTTTCCTCTTCTGTGATGCAAACACTTTCCAAGCAAACTGAAACGTGTCTCATTCAAAACTGAACTTGTTTGTCCTCCCAAATCTGTCCTCCCCAATTTATGCCATCTTAATAAACGACACACCCTCTACCCAGTTTCTCAAGCCAGAAATTTGATAAACATCTTGACACATCCCTCTCCCTGGCCTCCTTCATCTACAAGTCCTATGGATTCTACCTCCTAAACATCTCTTAATCTACCCTCTTCGATGCCCAGTGCCCCCTCCAGGCCAGGCCACTATCATCTTTACCCAGGTCTGTTGGAAGATGCGCACTTTCATTCCTGTCTCCTCCTACACCTTCTTTCCTCTGCTAGACCTTTTTATTCTATATTCCACATCCTTTAACTCTCTTCTTTGCCATCTCTTTGACTCTCCCTGCTAGATTCTGAGTAATTTATTTAGATCTTTCATTTCACTAACTCTCTCTTTAGTGAGATGTGCCACTTAACTCATCTACTGAGTTTTTAATTTTGGTGATTATATTTTTCATTTCCAGAAATTCCATTTGGTTCTTTTTCAAATCTGCTTGGTCATTTTCAGCAGCATTTTGGTCCTTGCTTATGGTTTCAAGTCCATCTTTGATTTCTTTACACATTTTAAATGCAATTATTTATATTCTATATCCCATCATTGCAGCATTTTAGACTCTCAGGGACTAATTCTGCTACTTGTTTCTTGTATCTGTTGCTCACAGTGGCCTTTTCCCTTGTGTGTTTTGTAGTTTTAGACTGTGAGCTCATATTTGATCCCAAAGGGAACTTGGGATAAAGATACCTTTCTCCAGGGAGAATTTTCATTTACTTAGGCCAGGTTCCCTGGAGCACTATCACCCTGAGACCACTTTAAGTTACTATTTTTAGTTTAGTATTTTTTGGACAACAAAGGTAGTGAGAGGGAAGCGGCTGTGGCTCAATCAGTAGGGCTCCCGATTACCATATGGGAGGCCCCGGGTTCGGTTCCTGGGGCCTCCTGGTGAAGGCAAGCCCGCCCGCACGGCGTGGTTAGCTGACCCAGCGAGCACAGGCAGCAAGGGGGTGGATAAATGAATAAATAAATAAAATCTTTAAAAAAAAAAAGGTAGTGAGAGGGCAGACCAATATTTATAACTTTCTAGGGAGGCTCCCTTGTCTCTCCCTCTGATTGTGAGTGGATATTTCTTACGGCCAATCCCCCCATTCACTGAGGGTATAGCCCTTTAAGGGTCCCAGATTTATGTGGGAGGGAGGGAGAGAGAGAAGATTAGGTTTCAACTCCTCACACAGTGTAAGTCCAAGACCTTGTTTCTTACCCCTTGAGTACCCAAGGTTCTAGGTTTCTAGAATTTGTAAATACCCCCAGGGTCACTATGGCCTCATCTCCTTTACCAACTGGATTTCAGTTTCCTCTTCATTCTTGGCTGGAGGGGATTTCTGTTACTTCTGTGGGAGTGGATTTAAAAGGATGTTTGCTGTAACTCATCCAGCACCTAGGTAGATATTTTTTTTAAAAGATTTATTTATTTATGTACTTACTTTTATCCATTTTTACCACCACCCCCCACCACCCCCACCACCCCACCCCGTTTTTGCTATTTTTGTGTCCATTCGCTGGGCAACTCTCTGTGTCTGTTTCCTGCCCTCTCTTCTCATCCTTCTCCTGCTGTCTTCACAGGGATGCGATCCTGGGAACCTTGAACGCGGGAGAGAGGCGTTCTGCCACCTGCGCCACCTTAGTTCCTGGTTTTTTGGCTCGGCTCGTCTTGGCTCTCCCTTTTGTCACTCTCCTGTTAAGCCATCATCTTGCTGTGTGGCTCGGCAGGGCCTGGCAGCACACCCATGCACACGGCCTGGCAGCCGACGGGATTTCTATATTTTTCTTTTTTTTTTAATTTTTACCGGGAGGTTCCAGGGATCAAGTCCAGGTCCCTCCATATGGGAGACAGACGCCCAACCATTTGAGCCACATCTGCCCCCCTAAGTAGCTTTTTTGAGGGAGAATGTCAGAAGCATTATTCCCTCCAATCCACCCTCTCATAACAGCCAAAGTGATCTTTTTAAAGCCCAAATCTGATCACTGTTACTCCTGACCTAAAAATCCTTCAATGGCTACCCATTACTCTTACGATAAAGACCAAGTTCTTTTCCATGGCATGCCAGCATCTCTTCTGCTTACCCGGTGTGAGGTGGGTGTGCAGTGATTTCCCCCCAGGCTGGGGGTTGCTTTGAGGCAGGCCCTTGAGCTGATTTCATCCTTCCTTCCTTCCCACAGATACACACCATTCTCCCCTCTGGACCAGGCCTGAGGCTGCACCCTGAGGAACTCATGGTCTACAGGAGCAGCAGGTGCCAGCCAGTGTGATGAGGCCTAGATAAGGGGAAGCACTGGGGACTGAGGGGGCCCAGAGGAGGCCCCTAATGGTGGGGGAAGGGCTCAAGGGAGCCCATTCAGCACTGAGTTGAGTTGAATATGGAGAAAGAAGTCCAAGAAGGGGCAACAGCGCAAACAAAGGGTTTCAGGCATAAAGCAGTTTGGAGGAGGCCCAAGCAGTTTGGCAGAGCTGGAAGACAGAGGCTGGGTACAGCCTGCTGAGTGGAGGCTGCAGACACTGGCCCCACCATACCTGGTAATACCTTTAACAATCAGGCCATCACCACCCAGAGAATATGACTCTGGTGAGGTCTAAAATGATGTCTGTATTCTCTCACTCAATCCCCTCAAGAGCCCCAGGAGGCAGGGGCTCTACCTGCATTTGACAGATAAGGAAGTGAAGACGTGAAGACAAGAACCTAGTCTGGCTTCTCCCAGGAGACTGGGAGAAGACAGAAATGCTTTCCCTTAAGCAACCCTCCTGGCAGTGACTGAGGCCTCCCTTTCCCAGGCTGCCCCAGGCCTGCAAGGCTGTTCTGCTCCAGGGTACTCTGCTAGGCCCAGGCCACATACCTTCCTGAACTCCCCATTGCACCTTGGGGAAATGGAGGCAGCAGGGGTGATGACCACCACCAGGAGCTGTGGTATAGTGGGGGAGGGGTCCCTCCCTTTCAGACTCCACCCACACTTGAAGCCAAGGTGAGAAGGGTACTGGAGGGTGGGAGGGGGTACCAGACAGCCCAGAGCCACAGCCCCTCATTTCCTTTCCCTCTCAGCTCCCAGCTGTGGTGTGCCTAGAAGCTGCTCCTTAGTGCCTGAACTGAGAACCAGGCAGAGCTGGGAAACCCATAGGAACAGAAACTTAGGTAGGAGCAGGGCAGCAAAGTCACTCAGTGAGCAGATTGGAGTCAGAGCTGGCTTTCAATCCCTGCTCCATCCTTTGGGGTAACTGAGGCTCAGAGGGTAAATTAACCTGTCCATGAGGACCCACTGCTTCCGAAGTGACCTTTCTAAACTGCAAACTGATTGTGACCCTCCTTCCAAAGGGTCCCCCTTAGCTGTGCACAAAGTACCCTCCTGCTGCAATCTGATCACCCAGTATCATGTGGCATGAAGACAATGCCTGTTGCGGCATGGCCTTCAAGAGTTTTGAAAGCAGACTCCCCTGGACTCAGGCTGCAGCTCTGCAACTTACTTGCTGGTTGACATTTGGAAGGTTATTTCACATCTCTGAAACTAAATTTCCTCATCAGTGAAACGGGAATGACAGGGCCTACCAGGTTTGTTGTGAGGACTAACAGCACAATGGGAATTACCCGGGAAATGATCGTAATTGTTCTTTTTTCTATGATTATGTATTTTCATCATTTTCCTTATTGAGCAGCACTGCTTTTTTAATGAAATCAATGACTTTGAAAAATTGAGTGCACATATCCTTGCACCCAGCAATTCCACTCTAGCTGGCACCCTACAGAAACACTCACATATAAGGTGACAACTTTGAAAGAATATTCAGTGTTTGAATAGTAATGAAAGGCACTGGGAACCAAAACACATCAATGTTCTTCAAGAAGCATAGATAAGTAAATAAATGGGAGTCTCTGTATATAGTGGATTACCATACTTCATTGAAAGGGGAGGGGGGCACCAGAGCTGCAAGATCAACAAGGATCAATTTCAGAAACATAATGGTGAGTGAGAAAAAACAACCTGCAGAATTATACATCCTGTCTGACTCCATTTATATAAAGTTTTTCAGTGAATAAGGACAAATTTCTTATTTTTTGATGTAGACACAGTCAGCAAAAGGACAAAAAGAGGCAGGAAAATGATCAACCCAAAATTCAGGATGGGGATCATCTCTGGAGACGGAAGGAGGGAGGGGAAAGGGGTTGGACAGGATCCACAGGGGCTTCAACTGTCTCTGCCATGGTTTATTTCTCAAAGAGTATGAAATAAATGGGGCACAATGCTAATCTCTGACAAAAGGCATGGGAGTTCATTTTATTATTTGCTATATCTTTCTTAAGTCTCCAAATATTTCATAATTTTCCATTTAAA
>JAKSZT010053883.1:46476438-46594730 GCA_026826555.1 Tolypeutes matacus
CTATATCTTTCTTAAGTCTCCAAATATTTCATAATTTTCCATTTAAAACTTAAGGCTTGGTTTGTTCACCACTGGTCCACCATGCCCAGGGCTGGGCCCAGAGCAAGTCTTGGTGTATGTTTGTTGAGTGACTGAATGAGTGAAGGTGGGGATTGGTCCTGCTTCAGCCTCATCTGCTAAGACCCCACCAGGATGGCACCAACCAGGTGGGGACAGATGGACCTATGTGGCCTCAAAAAAGAGTGGGACTGGGGGTCGGATGTGGCTCAACTGGTTGGGCGTCCGTCTCCCATATGGAGGGACCCGGGTTCGATCCCCGGGACCTCCCGGTAAAAAAAAAATAAAAAAAATAAAAAAAGAGTGGGACTCCCATGAGTGTACAGGAAAGCAGATAAGGCTCAGCATGAAGAAGAGGACCCAGATCTCTGCCCTGGAGACATGCATCTGGGACCAGAGGAGTCAGAAGTTGTAGGGGGACTCAGACACCAGATGCAAGTATGTAAGGAAGCGGGATGAATGAGGCTTCCAGCTTGGGAGTCTATGATTCTTTGACTGCAACCTGCTGCATGCCTGCCTTCTCTCCTGGAAATCACTTTCCTGGACCCAGCAAGGTGGTGCTCAGTCAAGGATAGGCAGAAGGGACCTAATCAGGCTCCAGGTTTATAAGGACTTCAGCCCAGCTTCCCTGTATTTTCCAAAGGAGGGAACAGAAGCCTAGAGAGGGTAAAGGACTTGGCCAAGGCCACACAACAAAAATGGTCAAGGTAAGACACAATCAGGCCACCCTCTCCCAGGCAGGAGTATTACACAGGGTCCTAGTGGCCAAGCCTCCACCCCGCTGTCACTGTACCTCCCCACCCCCCAGCACACCGAAGGCCCTCTGGAAGCCTCCAGCTGCCAGCTGGTACCAGTCTTGTCACCTTCCTGTTCACGTGTCAGCCCTGAGGCCCTTGGCAAATATTGTCACTGGTGGTAAGGCCCCAGGCAGGACAGGCACCCCTCCCAGCTCACCTGGGCGGAATCCTGCCCAGCAACCTCTGAGCAGTCAGGGTTTCCACCAGCCGCCCCCTTCCCACTGGGGCCCAGGAAAGACAGTTAGTTGCTCAAGGTCTCCCAAAAGCTAGCAGCTGCCAGGGCTACAGGGGCAGGGTATGCTGCAGAGATCCATGTTTAAAGTGACAATGCCCACCTTTTACTACCTGGTTCCTGCTGTGCCCAATGAGCCCAGTCAGTCTGGCCCAGGTTGGACCATACCTTTGCCCCTTAACTCCCCCAAATTTCCCTGCAGATGATGAGGCAGAGTGGCCTTCGGGTAGGGGTTTTGACATCAGACAGAACTGCGTTCAAATCCCAGCCCCACTTCCTACCTCCTGTGTGAACTAAGACAAGTCACTTAAAAGCCCTGCCTCAGTTTCCTCATCTGTAATGGGGGTGATAAAAACAGAGCCCATCCCACAGGTGTAGATGCCAGGAGGACAGGAAGGTGGATCTGAATGTGGCTGTTACTATAGCCCCGTGAGAAAGTTGGGATCCAGAGGGGGAGTGACAGACCCAGGGTCCCCCGCGACTCCGCTCTCCTTGGCTGTTTCCGCAGCCCGCCTCCCCGGCCCCAGAGGAGGCGGCGGCGGCAGCACCCAGAGGCTTGGGCCGGATGGGGGGTGCCGTGCGTCCGGGGCAGGGGGCTGGAAGCCGCAGTGCGGACCGCGGGCGGGTGGCTTGGGGGAGGCCTGGCGCTGCGCCCGCCCCACGCCCCTGCTCCCAGCGGGCCCAGGCCGCGTTCCCAGGAGCCGTCCCGCGCGCACTTACCCCGCGGGCAGGGCTCCCGGGCCGCCGGCGGTGCTCATGGCGGAGAAGCGAGGGCAGTGCTGCCAGCGCTGGACGCCAGCCGCGGCCCAGGTGCTGCGGCCAGAACCCGGAGCCGGGCGCTGTGCCGCCGAGCCGCGGACGCGGCGACTGGGGAGGGGCGCGCCCGGGGCGCGCCCGGGGCGGGGTAGACAGCTGGGCCGGGCCACGCCGGGCCTCGGTCTGCCCACCAGCGCAGTGGGACCATGGTCGCCGCCTGGCTGCGGCCGACGAGAGATTGGGCCGAACTGGGTGGCGGGGAGTTTGCCTTGGCAGAGACTCCCCCGTCCCCCACCCCACCCCTAGCTCAAGTAAAATTCTGGCCAGCCCATAACCCCAGGGACTCGTGCCCTCAGATAATCCCAACTATTTGAGGGCAGAAAGTTCTCCTCCTAGACCTGAGGCCCATCTCCCTGTCACTCTCCCCTCCCCCACGACTTGCACCCCGCAGCGGCCCCTACCTGAGCCCTTCATCATCCTACTTACCCTGGGGTGCATTGATGGGGCTAGGGAGTGGAGAGGGGGCATAGGCAGAAAAAGGCCTAACCTCCAGAGCCAGGCTTGGATTTTAATTCCACGCACTTGCCCACCTGTGTGATTGGGTTTGCAGAAGACCAGAAGATGGAAAATAATACGGTTTAGCACTCATTGCTAGCCAACAGTTTACACTTGCCTTCCAGAATAATCCCCATAACTGCCATTTTACAGATGGGGAAATTGAGGCACAGAGAGTTCATGTGAGTTGCCCAAAACCATTCACCTAAGTGGCTAGCTGGGATTGGAACCCAGTCCTCTTGTACCCCCTCCCTGTTTACCCTCTCCAGTGCTTGGGTGGGGGCCACCCACAATACTCCCCAGATGCCTGCTGTGTGCCTGACTCTGAGGTGGGTGTCTAGGACCAGGGCTAAAGCAGGCCTTGTCTGCTGGAGGAGAAAGCCACTGGCCTGTAAGGAGTTAACCAGCCACCACCTCCACGCCCCAGATGCTCTTAGTCGTGACTCATCAGAGCACAGGGCTGCCATTAGAGCTGTCCCTTCACAAAGGCAGGGGACAGAAGGAGGAGGGACTCCAGCTCCCCTGGATCAGCTCCAGGATACCAGAAGAGGAAATAGGAGGGGGAAGCCTGTAGAGAACCATGGTGGGAAGAGGGCTTAGATCAGGTCCTATGGGAGCCTGGAAGTTTGCGCCTGGTGAGGGGGCAGAGGTGGGGGGAGGTTGGTGGGGGGAGCGGTTAGTGTTTAACTCAAAGCAGGCTGCCTGGAAAGGTAGTGAGTTCCCTGAGCAGAGGCCAGATGCTCACTTGCAAGGACCATCCCATCTCTGAGATTCTTAGACTTAGGCATGGAAGAGATCATGAACTACGAGGAGCAGGCTATGATGGTATCCACCATCAGCTATAGGAGTCCAGATGAGGGACAGTGCTATGAAGGCTGGAAGGAGTTTGGGGGGCTTCCTGGAGGAGGTGGGGACAGAGCTCAGCCTTGAAGTTTATGTTATTTAAACATGATGAAGTGGTAGAGAAGTTGTATCAAATGGGGGAACAGCATGGATGAAGGCATGGAGAAGGGCAAGGGCACAAAGATAACAGCTGGAGTCCGTGAGACTAGTGAGAAGACCAGCAGTTTGTATAAAGAGGAGTCCCAGGTGATGAGGCTGGATGGGGCATGGGGAATCTGTATGGTGCTGTGCACTTTCAAATCTCTAAGGCATTTGCACTTACTGTTCCCTCAGCCTGGAACACACATTCCTTCCTTGTCATGTAGGAGTCATTCATTTAACCAGGGGTGGCTCCAGAAGCTTACAATTGGGAGGCCTCTTTTTTAAAAAAAGAATACAAATTTACTGATATAAAATTGCCAAGGCCCTCCTAGGGCCTTAGAAGGGACATGAAAGTAAGGGGTCATGAAGCTTCACCTGCATTAGCTTCAGTGTAAATCTCTGTATTTAACCAAAATATATCAAAAACCTGCCACATGAAAAGCACAAGCAACAAAAGAAAAAATAGACAAAATTTAAAATTTAAAACTTTTGTAGGGAAGCGGCTGTGGCTCAATCAGTAGGGCTCCCGTTTACCATATGGGAGGCCCCGGGTTCAGTTCCCGGGGCCTCCTGGTGAAGGCAAGCCTGCCCGCACGGCGTGGTTAGCTGACCCAGCGAGCACAAGCAGCAAGGGAGGGATAAATGAATAAATAAATAAAATCTTTTAAAAAAATAAAATAAAATAAATAAAAAAAATAAAATAAAACTTTTGTATGTCAAAGGACCCGATCAAGGAAATGAAAAGACAATTTACAGAATGGGAGAAAATAATTGCAAACCACATATCTGATAAGGGTTTAATATCCAGAATATATAAAGAACTGCTACAACTCAACAAGAAAAAGACAAATAACCCAATTTAAAAATGCACAAAGGACTTGAGTAGACATTTCTCCAAAGATTTATAAATGGCCAATAAGCACAATAAAAGATGCTCAACATCATTGGCTATCAGAGAAAGGCAAATCAAAACCAAAATGAAAAACAAACAAACAAAAAAACCAAAAGGAGATACCACTTCACACCCATCAGGAAGGCTATAACTAAAATGATAATAACAATAATAATAAATGTTGGTAATGATGTGGAGAAATAGGAACCCTTATACATTGTTGGTGGTACTGTAGAATGGTGCAGCCACTGTGGAAATTTTGGAGGATCATCAGAAAATTGAAAATCGAATTACCATATGACCTGGCATTCCCACTTCTTGACTTCTTGGTATATACCCCAAAGAATTGAAAACAGGTACTCGACAGATATTTGTACACCAATGTTTATGGCAGCATTACTCACAATAGCCAAAAGGTAGAAGCAACTCGTTGTCCATCAACAGATAAAAGGTTAAACAACATGTTGTATATGTGTATATACAATGCAATATTATTCAGCTGTAAAAAGGAGTGAAATTCTGATGCTTGCTGCAACATGGATGAACCTTGAAGACATCATGGTGAGAGAAATAAGCCAGTTGCAAAAAGACAAATATTGTATCATCTCACTTATATGAAATATAAGAATCAAACTTCATAGAAACAGGTGGTGGTTTATAGCTTATCAAGTACTAGAGCGATGGGGCAGGAAGAGGAAAGTATAGCTTAATGGGTGAGTAATTTCTGTTTGAGGAAATGAAAAAGGTCGGGGGGGGGGAGTTAATAGATGTTAGGGATGGCAGCACAATATTACTGAATTGTACAAGTGAATGTGGTTAAAATGGGACATTTTGTGCTCTATACCCGTTGCTGCAATAACAAGTTGAAGAAGAACCTGCCATATGCCAAAATTCCTACTCACCTTATATAGGTTTCAGTACAGATGTTGCCTCCACGAAGGAGTCCATCCTCCCTGGTTGGGTCAAGGGCCTCCTGGGAACCCACTGTCCCCCTACTCTCTGACACACACCAAATGCTCTGGGCTGCCACTGTTTGTGTGTGTGTGGCGGGGGTGGGGGGGTGGGGGGGTGTATATGATTGTATCTTTGCCACCAGACTGGAACTTCTCAAGGGTAGGACCTGATTGGTTTCATCTCTGTCCCAAGTGCCTCACACAGGGTGCCTAATTACCAAACAGTAATAACTAGGCCCCATACTTTACAATTTACCTCTGAGGCAATTATTAAAATATGGCTTGGGTTCATTAAAGGCTTAGTACATGCCAGAATGGTGTTATTACATGGATTATCTCATTTAGTTCTCAACTTTAATCACCTCTCTGTTCCTCAGTTCCCTCCCCTGTAAATGGGAATAGTAATACTATCTGTGTAAAGTGTCCAGAATAGTGTCTGGCATGTGACATGTACCGCAGTGCTACATAAATGCTATGAAGATTATTCTTCCCATTTTACAGATGAAAACTGAGGCTCAGTAAGGTAAGCAGTAGAGCCGGAACTCTGCCCATCCCACAATGGTGGCAGTGATACTAGAGCCACTCAGCTGGTGAGTCAGAGCCTCAGAGAGGCCCGCCCTTAAGGAGGGCCCTGCCCAGAGAATTTCTAGCCCCCAGGAGCTCTGGCCCAGCCCCAGTCCTGGGGCACTGTGAGTCACCCACCATAGTTTCCCAAACCAGGTGTTGTAGTTCCTTAGGCTGCTCAAAGCAAACACTATGAAATGGGTGGGATTAAACAATGGGAACTGATTCACTCACAGTTGTGAGACAGAGGGAAAGCCCAGATCAAGGCATCATCAAGGCAATGCTTTCTTCCGGAGGACTGGTGTCTGGGGCTGGCTGCTGGCGATCCTAGCTCCTCTGTCACACGCCAGGGCACATGGCAGTGTCTGTTGGTCTCTCCCTTCTCATCCAAGTTTCATTGATTTCGGCTTCTTGCTTCTGTGCCTGTCTCTGTCTGAATGTTATTCTCTTATAAAGGTCTCTATTAATAAGATTAAGACTCATCCTGATTGAGGGGGGCCACACCTTAACTAAAGTAACTTCATCAAAAGGCCCTAGCTACAGTGGGTTTACAGCCACAGGAATGGACTGAATATAAGAACATTTTTTTCTAGGGTACATAGCTTCAAAACCATCACTCTTCACCCTCTGGACCCACAAAAGACGTGTTCTTTCTAGATGCAAAATACATTCGTTCTATCACAATATCCCAAAAGCCTTTTGTCATTTCAGGAACAATAGCAAGTACGAAGTCTCATCAAAATTGGTTATGGATGTGGTCTGCCTTGGGGCACAGTTCCCCTCCATTTGTGGACCTGTGAAACCTAAAGAACAAGTTAACTGTTTTCAATATACAATGGAGGGACAGGCATAGGAAAAACACGTCCAATCTCATGGAGGGAAACTGGAAGGAAAACAGGAGTCATGTGTCCGAGAGAATTCCAAAACCCAGCAAGGCATATTCCATTAGATTTCAAATTCTGAGAGTCATCTTTGGAACAATGTTTTGTCCTCTGGGCCTGATGGAGCAGCAGCTCCAATCCTTCCAAGTGCTTGCTTGGAAGGGCCATGTTCTCCCCAAACACTGGGGTGAAGGCTCCACCCTCTTCAAGTATCAGAATGGTGGCCAGGCTGTCTGCAATTCCTGGGGCATAGGCTGTACCCCCTGAGAACACTGGGGTGCCAGCACTGTTCCTGAACAAGGGGTGGGGGACGTGGCCCACCCTCTAAAGCACCAGGGCAGCCTCACATTTCCACACACATTTTCTAGCTCTTTTGGCCAGAAAAGATGTTTTCAGTTCAGACCTCAACTCCCATGGTTCTGCCTTAAAGTGATTTTTTTCTTCAATCAATCCCTTTTCTGTCCCTTTTAGTGCAAGTTGGCAGTGGTTTCATCTTGCAAAAAACTTGTTGGTTTTGCATGTAGTTCAGAGGGGTCCAAAACATCAGACAATAGAACTTTCCACAAATCCTTCCTGGATAACTGCATTCCCAGTCCTGATTTCCACAGAAATTTCTGACTGGATCCATGTTCAGTTAAACCGTCACATGGAGCACTACTATCTGGGGACTCACTTTCTGGGAGCTTGGAATTTTCCAAACCATCAGTTCTTGGTTTCTTTGTGCCTAGGAGTTCAGTTCTCAGCTTATTCCTTTTCTCTCACATTTTACTATAAGCTAAAAGGAGAAACCAGGCTGCAGTTTCCACACTTAGCTGGGAAATCTCCCCTGCTAAATACCCAAGCTCATTGCTTTCAGGTTCTGCCTTCCATCCAGCATCAGAACTCACTTTCACCAACTTCTTTGCCACTTTAAAACAAGCATCACCTTTTTTCCAGTTTCCAATAATACATTCATCATTTCCATCTAATGCTCCATCGGAAGTACACTTTAGTATCCATATTTCTACCAACAGTCTCTTCAAAATAATCTAGGCTTTTTCTGTAAAGCATCTCAGTTCTTCCTGCCTCTACCCATTACCTAATTCCAAAGCCGTTTCCACATTTTTTGGTATTTGCAATAGCAGCATCCCACTCTTCTGGTACCAAAATCTGTTTTAGTTTCCTAGACTGCTCAAAGAAAATACCACAAAATGGGTCACACATGGTTTTGAGGCCAGGAAAAAGTCCAATTCAAGGTATCATCAGGGCAATGCTTTCTTCCTAAAGAGAAGATTGCTGCCAGTAGTCCTTGGCTCCTCTGTCACATGGCAAGGCACATGGTGTCTGCTGGTCTCTCTTCTCTTTCAGATGTTATTGACTTCAGCTTCTTGCTTCCATGGCTCTCTCTCTCTCAATTTCATTCTTTTATAAAGGGCTCCAGTAATAGAATTAAAAGCCATCCTGATTGAGGTGGAATACACCTTAACCAAAGTAACCTCATCAAAGGGTCCTACTTACATCCACAGGAATGGATTACATTAAAGAACATGTTTTTCTGGAGTACATACTGCTTCAAAACCATCACACTAGGTGGCTCTGCTTGGCTCACATACCCACCCCCACATGGAGCTGACAGCCAAGCTCCAGGGGCCAGAAGAGCATCCTGAGTCCCGGGTCCCACGCTCCCCTGTCAGGGGGCCTGCTTCCTGGTGCTCAGCACCTGGGGAATCCTAATATGCTTCCCTCCCTTGTTTTCCCCCAATTTGCAAGTACAAATCACCAGGGTCACCAAATCTCTTGATGGCCCTGAGGACCTCCATGCACTGGCTGTTACCTGTGCCACCCCTTAGCTCAAGAAGTCTCTCAACAAACAACTGTTGAGTGAAACCTCCTCAGAACACCCAGTATGCTTCGTAGTAGCATTACTTCCCATCCCGCAGATGAGAAAACTGAGGTGTGGACCAAGTGTAACTTGGACCAAGGTCTAGCCATAGCTTAAACTCAGGTCTCAACTCCTCATCCTGTTAGGAAAAGAAGAAGAGATGAAAGTAGGGGCATATGGGAATGGAGAGCTCAGAGAACATGTGAAAGATTTTGCAGTTGTAGAAAGAGCTTAAGCTGTGAAATCTTAAGGTTTAGGGTATTTTTCAGGTCTGCCTCTACCTCTCTAAACCCCATTCTTCCCCTTGGTAAATCTGGTATAATAGTCCCACCCTCTCAGAAATGCTGTGAGGATTACTGAGCACTACTCCGGAGACCTCTCTCCCTCTTCCCTCTTTGTAGCCCCCTTCTTAGACCCTTCCCACAGGCCTTCCCCTGGCATGAAGCACTCTCCTTCTACTGTCTCTGCCAGCCCAAGGCTTCCATCCTGAGACTTCAGGACCTTCACATCCCCAGCTGAGCTGCTGCCTATAAATTGGGTTTTAAAGTGAGTGAGCTTCAACCCAGTAGGTTACAGGCTTGGGCTTGTTAATAATTCACCAGCGAACAGTCCCATCAACAAAGGCCCTCTAAGAGGGCTGTGACAGTCACAGCTCTTAAGAAATCCCTGGAGAGGAGCCCTTGGGGAGGACCTAGGCCTGCTCCTTAGACAAGCTTCCTCCCCCCCCCCATGGACAGTACCCCTCATTAGCCGTGTAACGTTGGGCAAGTCATAACACCTGAGCCCCCAGCCCTTAATTTCCTTCTTCCTACCGGATAGAAAGGGGAGAGAAGATTGGAGCAGAAGCTCAAGACTCCTGCCTGCTCTAATGTTCTCAGTTCTGGGATCTGGGCTCTTCTACCAAAGCCTTGTCTCCAGTAGCTGCCAAGGACAAGTCCAAGGAAGGAGCCTGGTTCAGGCATGAGGGACCAAGAAGCATACTGTTGAGTTTAGAACATGGGTTGCAGAGCCAGAAAGATCTAGATGGACTCCAGGTCCCATCACATCCTAGCTGGGCAGCCTAAGCAAGCTACCTAAGACTAGCTTGAGGCAGGGCAGGGGAGTGGTTCAAGAAGCAGGTCAGAGAGCAGACTCAAGGAGCCAGGGCTTGTACCCCAGCTCTGATATCCTTGTCCAGGTACTTCATCTCTGAAATGAGGATGATGAAGGCACCAACTTCACTGGATTGTTCCTGGGATTAAATGAGCTAATACACACAAAGCACGTGGAACAAGGCCTTGTAATTATTCTTTGAGCTTTCATTTCCTCATGTATAATGTGGGATAACAGGATTGCTGTGAGGATTAAATAAGCAAACGGACACAAAAGGGCTTTGGAACCATGCAAGGCTGCCTAGAGAAGAGAGATTTTTAAGATGTGCACCCTGACCTGGCCACGACCACAATGACAGAACAGCATCCACTGAAAACCTACTGCATACCTTCAGGGCAGATTCTGCTACCTCATGCACCACTGTGGGGAATAAAGGGTGGCACCATCTGTCTGAAGGGCAATTGTAATTATGGATTTAAAGCCCTAGAAAGATGACATCATAACATATGGGCAGTGAACCTGTCCTAAGGAAATAATCACAGATGAAGACACAGATTTATGGTGCAAGGATGCTCATCATACAGTGTTTCTAGAATGACACACTGAAAACAACATAAATACTCATTGTATTAGTCAGGGTTCTCTCAGGAAACAGAATCAACAGGAGATATCTGTCAATAATATGAGATTTTAAAAGAGTCTCTCACACAACCGTGGGGACGTACAAGTCCAGGTTCCACAGGCAGGCTGCAAACCAGGGGTTCCGATGAAAGTTCGATGACAGGTCCTTGATGAGTTTCTTGGAGAAGTTGGCTGTCCAAAGACAAGCTGGGAAATTCTCTCTGAATGTTGAAATCACTTCCCCTTTTAAGGCATTCAACTGATTGGATAAAAGCGTCACCCATTGCTGATGCAATCTCCCTGATTGATGCAGATGTAATCAGCCATCCATGCAGTAAACTCAACTGGTGATCAAAGTCCATAAATGCTCTTGTATTATAATTAGCCCAGTGCTTGCTGGACCAAACACCTGGATACAATTACCTGGCCGAGTTGACACATTAGCCTAACCATCACAGTCCACCCCTTGTCAACTTGGCAAGCATACACATTACCCTAAACCATACTTAGTCTTTAAGTAAAAACAATAACAGACAAGCATACATATATATTTTCACCTAACAATGTTCAACTCCCCTGCATACAACTGGAAACGTATTAATTCCCCACAGAGTAGGGTGCAAGTCCTTGGGTAATATTCACTCTTAAACTTGACATCCTTAAATATTATGATGTGAAATTAATACAACTTTTCATATGATGGGGAAAAGGTTGGGGAAGAAAACTAAAAAATTCATTTTGTGTACATATACAATTATACATACTCATAACAAAACAAGGAAGAATGGTTCATGACTATTACAGTCTTCGTTTCTGTAAATGGTCACATGGTCGAAGTTCATATTTATCACTACCTTCTTCCACTACCCATTCCATGTTCCCGTTACCTTCAGCAAGCACTTCAGCTGGCCGTGGTTCTTTGCCTGGTGGGGTGACCCAAACTTTCATTCCCGAAGATTCTGGGCCATTGTTAGTCCTGCTTGAATTGGTTTGTTGCAATTTTCCATTGACTTTAATCACAGGGCATGGCAGTACTAGGAGACGCCCTAGAGAATCTCCTGCATTCCAAGAAAACTCTTCTGTACCCCTATTATGTAGATGTAGTCCTATTTCCCCTTGATAGTCAGGATCAATCACCCCAGCCAGTACAGTAATTCCCTTCTTTGCCTGTTGATTCACAGGTAAGAGGAGCCCAAAGTGGCCAGGTGGCAGTCTTAACTTCCAGTTCAATGGAATCATTTTTGTGTTCCCTAGTGGCAACACTCCTCCTTTTGGGACTAAAGCCTGTAGACCAGCAGAGCTTAAGGTTGCAGGGACAGGAAGCAAAAATTTTCCTAGTGGTCACTAGGGGTAATAGTGAGTGGTGCCACTCCCATTTCCACCCCTTGATTCCTGGAGCCGTGAATCCTGGTTATGGGAGAAACAGCACCATAGAAAGGACACTGATTTAGAGCATACACAGCCTCCTGGAGAACATTGCCCCAGCCCTGCAAGGTATTGCCACCTAGTTGGCACCATAATTGAGTCTTCAAAAGGCCATTCCACCATTCTATTAATCCACCTGCTTCAGGGTGATGGGAAACATGGTAAGACCAGTGAATTCCATGGACATGTGCCCATTCCCGCACATCATTTGCTGTGAAATGGGTTCCTTTATTAGAAACAATGCTGTATGGAATGCCATGGTGGTAGATAAGACATTTGGTAAGTCCACGGATGGTAGTTTTGGAAGAAGCATTGCATCCCAGAAATGCAAACCCATAGCCAGAGTATGTGTCTATTCCTGTTAAAACAAATCGCTGGCCCTTCCATGGTGGAAGTGGCCCAATGTAGTCAACCTGCCACCAGGTAGTAGGCTGGTCACCTCAAGGAATGGTGCCATATTGGGGGCTGAGTGTGGGTCTCTGCTGCTGGCAGATTGGGCCTTCAGCAGTGGCTGTAGCCAAGTCAGCCTTGGTGAGGGGAAGTCCATGTTGCTGAGCCCATGTATAACCTCCATCCCTACCTCCATGGCCACTTTGTTCATAAGCCCATTGGGTAATGACAAGAGTGGCTGGGGAAAGAGGCTGAGCATTAGCCACAGAGCGGGTCATCTTATCCACTTGATTATTAAACTCTTCCTCTGCTGAAGTCACCCTCTGGTGAGCATTCACATGGGACACAAATATGTTCATGTTTTTTGCCCACTCAGAAAGGTCTATCCACATACCTCTTCCCCAGACCTCCTTGTCACCAATTTTCCAATCATGTTCCTTCCAAGTCCCTGACCATCCAGCCAAACCATTGGCAACAGCCCATGAATTAGTGTACAAACGTACCGTATCTGGCCATTTCTTCTTCCAAGCAAAATGAACAACTAGATGCACTGCTCAAAGTTCTGCCCATTGGGAGGATTTGCCCTCACTGCTATCCTTCAAGGATGTCCCAGAAAAGGGCTGCTGTGCTGCAGCTGTCCACTTTTGGGTGGTACCTGCATATTGTGCAGAACCATCTGTAAACCAGGCCTGAGTTTTCTCATCCTCAGTCAACTGATTGTAAGGGACTTCCCAAGAGGCCAAAGTTGTGGGATGGGAAAGAGAAGGTAACATGGCAGCCTGGACCTGTCACAGGGCCTCCTCTAGCAGCTTTTCTGGTCACTTGGTAAATGGGCCAGAGTAGCATACCCAAATGAGGAATGTGTTATCTCCAAAATCCAAAGAGGCCAACTAAGCGTTGTGCCTCTTTTTTGGTGGTAGGAGGGGCCAGATGCAACAGCTTATCCTTTATTTTAGAAGGGATATCTCGACAGGCCCCACACCACTGGACACCTAGAAATTTCACTGAGGTGGAAGGACCCTGTATTTTTGTTGGATTTATCTCCCATCCTCTCTTATGCAAATGCCTTACCAATAAATCTAGAGTCTTTGCTACTTCTTGCTCAGTAGGTCCTATCAACATGATATCATCAATATAATGGACCAGAGTGATGTCTTGTGGGAGGGAGAGACGATCAAGGTCCCTGCAGACAATATTATGACATAGGGCTAGAGAGTTGCTATACCCCTGAGGCAGGAAAGTGAAGGTATACTGCTGGAAGCACACTGTTTCTGGTGGTCCTTACTAATGGCAATTGAGAAAAAAGCATTTGCCACATCAACAGCTGCATACCAGGTACCAGAGGACGTGTTGATTTGTTCAAGCAATGATACCACATCTGGCACAGCTGCAATTGGAGTTACCACCTGGTTAAGTTTATGATAATCTACTGTCATCCTCCAAGATCCATCTGTTTTCTGCACAGGCCAAATAGGAGAGTTGAATGGGGATGTGGTGAGAATCACCACCCCTGCAGCCTTCAAATCGTTGATGGTGGCACTAATCTCTGCAATCCCTCCAGGAATCCGGTATTGCCTTTGTTTTGGTTTTTTTTTTTTTAAAGATTTATTTATTTATTTATTCATGTATCCCCCCCTTGCTGCATGTGCTCTCTGGGTCAGCTAACCACGCCATGCGGGCGGGCTTGCCTTCACCAGGAGGCCCCGGGAACCAAACCCGGGGCCTCCCATATGGTAAAAGGGAGCCCTACTGATTGAGCCACAGCCGCTTCCCCCAGTATTGCCTTTGATTTACTATTTTGCTAGGCAGGGGCAGTTCTAGAGGCTTCCACTTGGCCTTTCCAACCATATTAGCCCTCACTCCACAAGTCAGGGATCCAATGTGGGGATTCTGCCAGTGACTGAGTATGTCTATTCCAATTATGCATTCTGGAACTGGGAAAATAACCACAGAATGGGTCCGGGGACCCACTGGACTCACTGTGAGACGGACCTGAGCTAAAACTCCATCAATCACCTGACCTCCATCAGCCTGTACTCTGACTGGTGGACCACTGTGACGTTTTGGGTCTCCTGGAATTAACGTGACTTCTGAGCCAGTGTCTAATAATCCCCGAAATGTCTGATCATTTCCTTTTCCCCAATGCACAGTTACTCTGGCAAAAGACCATAGGTCTCCCTGGGGAAAGGTGGGAGGAAGATTAACAGTATATATTTTTGGTAGTTTAACAGGATCCTTCCCCAAGGGGACCTGGCCTTCTCCTCATTCAAGGGGCTCTGGGTCTGTAAACTATCTCAAGTCTTCAATATTGATTAAGGGGCTGTGATTCTCTGCATCTGTAATTTGAGTTAGGGTTTTGTTCACTCGACCTAGAACTCTTCTGCTTATAAAGATCCAGAAGAAATTTAGTAGACTGCCCATGTATGTCACTTCTAGGTACCCCATGATCTATAAGCCAATGCCATAACTCCATGTGACTCAGACTATTCTGTGTGCTGCTTTGAATCTGTCATTGCAGTAGCCACGCCCACCTTGCCTTTGGCCATTAACTGGCCATACTTGACTTTTACCGGACCGAGATCCGATCATCCCCATAATATTTAAGGATTCCAATTCCATTACAGCCCTCCCTACAGTAATATCTGGACTGCAGAGAAGAGCAACCACAGAGCTCTTCAGAGAAGATGGAGTTAGTCTTACAAATTTATTCCTCACAGTCCTGGTTAAAGGTGTGTCCTCTGGACATTCCTGGGGTGGGTGGGCAGGTCTCAAATGGTAAATCCATTCTAGCATTCCAATCTCTCTAAGCCTTCGAATCCCCTCGTCTACTGTATACCAGGGCAAATCGGGCATCTCAACTTCAGACATGCTAGGCCATTGTTTGGTTCATGCTTCAATCAGCCACCCAAACAAATTGTTAGAGCCCTTTCTAACCCCTCAAGCTACAGCGTTGAATCCAGAATTTCAGCTTAGTGGGCCCATAACAATAAATTCTGCCTGATCCAACTTTATATCCCTTCCACCATTATTCCATACCCTTAGTATCCATTCCCACACATATTCCCCTGATTTCTGTCTATATAAGTTGGAAAACTCATGCAGTTCTTTCAGAGTATAGCGTACTTCCTCATGGGTCACACTTTGTGTTTCACCTTTGGGGGCTTGTTGTGATTTTAGTCTAGTACTGGGTCTGGAAGACAAGAGGGGTGGGGAGTGTGGGTAAGGAGAAGGATTAGAGATGTCTTGCAAGCTACTGATTTCAGGGCATTCCTTTGCATTTTCTTCTGGTAAGACAGGATTAACCTCTACAGGAAGGGGTTGGAAGGCATTTTCCTCAGGGCAGACTGGAAGTTGGGCAGTGCATGCTGGAGTTTGGCTGGTACCTGGAGGAGGTCCAGACTCCCTGGGGCAGGCTGGAGACTGGATGACACAAGGGTGACAAGGTGTGGTCTCCACAGGGCAGGCCATCACAGGTTTATCTGGTAAAGTCTCAGCAGAATTTAGGGTTCCAATGTCCCCACCAGTATTATCATCATCCCATATGTCTCTGTTCCAATCCTTGGGGTTCCACTCCTTTCTGATCAATGCCTTCACTTTAATTGCAGAAACCCTGCGAGGTTGAGATTTTAGTTTCCTCTGTAATTCTGCTACTGGTACAATAAGAGTCTGAGTGTGATTCTCAGATATCTCAAGTCTGTGGCTACAGGAGACAAGATTTTCTTTCAAGGCACACATAGAAACTTTCATATCATTCATGTGGCATTTAAGTTTCCCATTTGAATACTTTAGCTCATCTCTTTCTTTTTTAACTGTATCCAGAGTATCTAGGAGGAGCCAGTCAACATCATTATACTTTTTGACTCCACAAAATTCTGTTAAGGTGTTGAAAACACTCTCACCTAGATCTTTGCTTCTTATAAGCGTAGAAGTAGGGGAATCCAGTGATGCTAGTTTGTGGATCTCTATTGCCAGTTCACGCCATGGACTGTTAGCAACCATTTCATTATTGGAAAGGGACTCATTAGTACCCTTGAGTCCAATTAAAGTAGAGAGCCAATTATAAAACTCCCAGAGCCACTTCAGACATACCATGTTTAAGACTCTGTTCCTCAAGAACCACTCCTGGTACCAAGCTGTATTAGTCAGGATTCTCTCGGGAAACAGAATCAACAGGAGATATATGTCAATAATATGAGATTTTATAAGAATCTCTCACACAACCGTGGGGATGCACAAGTCCAGGTTCCGCAGGCAGGCTGCAAACCAGGGGTTCCAATGAAAGCCCGATGAAAGGTCCTTGATGAGTTTCTGGGAGAAGTTGGCTGTCCAAAGACAAACTGGGAAATTCTCTCTGAATGTTGAAATCACTTCCCCTTTTAAGGCATTCAACTGATTGGATAAAAGCATCAACCATTGCTGATACAATCTCCCTGATTGATGCAGATGTAATCAGCCATCCATGCAGTAAACTCAACTGGTGATCAAAGTCCATAAATGCTCTTGTATTACAATCAGCCCAGTGCTTGCTGGACTTAACACCTGGACACAATTACCTGGCTGAATGGACACATTAGCCTAACCATCACACTCATCATTAAGAAATTAGTTCAATAAATTTTAGTGTTTTATAGATTGAATTATTCTACAAAGAATTTGTTGGCCTGGATTACTGCAGTGGCCTCCTAATTGGGTTCTCTGCTCCCAGCACTGTCCCCTTATTGTCAATTCTCCACACAGCACCAGATTCATTTGGCACATAGGTCAGTTCATGTCACACCTCTGCTCAAAACCCTGCCATGGCTTCCCATATTGCTCAGTGCAAAAGTTAAAGTCTTAACTTGACCCATGAGGCCCTACACGACTTGCACCCAATTATCCCTCTGACACCATCTCCTTGATTCTCTCTCTCATTCAGTCACACTGGCCTCCTTGCTCTTCTCCAAATAATCCAGGCATGTTTCCCTTTGACAGTCACATGCTTGACTCCCTCACCGCCTTCAGGTCTCAGCTCAAATGTCACCTTCTGACATTCTGACCTCCTAACCATTTTATTTAAATTGGAATCCCCGACCTGGTTCCTCCCAATTCTCCACCCCCCCCTGCATTATTTTTTTCCAAAGAACTTGTTTTTATCTGACATCCTGTATATTTTGCTTATTCACTTTTATTTAATTTCTCTTCATTAAAATCTAAGCTACACAAGGGCAGAGATGTTTTTCTGTTTTGTTCTCTAATATATTTTCAGTGCCTAGAACAGTGCCTAGCATGCAGTAGGAACTCAATAAATGTTGCATGAATGAATAAATGTGGGGAAATATGAAAAAAGCAGAATACAAAATTATACATCTAATATTAAAATAAAAACCCTAGTTCAAGGACAATTGGGAGCCATTTCTTGGGGGAGGTAGTATGGTATAGCAGTAGGAACAGGAGACTTGGATCAGAATTCTGGCTTCACCATAATCTGGGGCAACCCTCTTAAACTCCATGGGCCTCGGGTTTCCTCGTCTATCAAATTGGAAACAAGGTCTCCTGGTCAGAGTGGTGATACAGATTGAAAACGAGGATGCATGTCAAGCCTGCAGTCCGGAAACAGTTAGGGCCTGTGTCGCTGTTATTCCAGATCACTTGGGCAGTGGAGTGGCAGGGGATGAGGGTCTTCTGGAAGCCGGGAGCAAGTTCAGGGGTGTCCAGGGGAAAGATGCTGGTGGAAGAGGAGAAGGGTGATGTGTCAAGTGGAGTGCTGTGCATGGACCCTGAGGAGATGTGACTCGGGGCTCCCCATCCTGCCTCCTCCTTTGACTGGTCTGGCCTGTGCTCAGGGACAGCCCTTGAATGTGCCCTTCAGATACCCAGATGTAAAACAAGTGCACACCCACCCATTTTCTTGGAAAGACAACAGTTACCTTCAGTCTGAAACAGCTGCTCTATCTGGGGGAGGGTGTTTCTTAGTTGGAATTGACTTAGAGGGGCTGTGCTGCTGCTTTTTGCAAGGTGTGTGGGTGCTTGCCAGAACAGACTCTGCAAGGGACCTAAGGGGGAGTACCTGAGGCTTCAGGAGGGAAAGAGCAGGGACAAGAAAGGGGGTTAGAAGGAATGGAGTGGCTTGGCCCAGGTCTACCTGGACAAGGCAACTGAAGTCCCACTCAGTGTCATTAGTCATGATATAATTGTCCTGTTGGGGGCCATGGGGTAAGGGGTAGGGGAAAGATTTTACCTGAAAGTGCTTGATTTCTGCACTGCTATTTGCCAGGGAAAGGGCTGATTTTGGGATAGGAAAGGAAAGTTTGGGAAGCAGGCGCTCAGCTGCTTGAACCACACCCCCTTCCCTGAACCTTGGAATCTTTAAATCATAAGTATGGAAATCAGGAAGCGGCTGTGGTTCAATCAGTAGGGCTCCCGTTTACCATATGGGAGGCCCCGGGTTCGGTTCCCGGGGCCTCCTGGTGAAAGCAAGCCCTCCCGCACGGCGTGGTTGGCTGACCCAGCGAGCGCAAGCAGCAAGGGGGGGATAAATGAATAAATAAATAAAATCTTAAAAAAAAAAAAAAATAAGTATGGAAATCACGAACACTTCAACTTGTGTCTGAGAATCACAGTGCTGAAAACTCAGGGCTGATCTGGAGGCCAGATCCACTCTCAAGGAAGGGACCCCAAAGCTGCCCAATGATTACAGGCTGCAAATTAGAAACTCACTACCTGGAGGCATCTGAGAACTGTATGTAGCTCAGGCTCACACCAAGAGCAGGAATTCTGTCTACAGTGGCCCCAGCAGCCACTTAGCCTCTTCTACCTAGGGGAGGCCCCTCCCTCCCACAGCAGCTTTGCCACTTAATTACTCTCTTAAAAGGAATCTGCCTACTTGCAGGTCCCTTTTGTTCCTGGTGATGTCTCCTACCTGGAGAGCACCCAGGCTACAGGTGTAGCCAGGAAGAGGCTCTATTTGTTTCTTTCATAGTTCCTGGCTACCCAATCCTGTGGCCTGGAATCCCACTCTTAGCTCCCAAACCTTCGAAGGGTCTTATTTTTTCTTTCTGGTCTTTCAGAATCACCTCAGTTAAATGCAAATATCCTCTTAGGAAGATTACCTCATACCAGTGCCAAGAAGGACATGAACTTACATTTACTGAACGCTGAATAAGCCCCAGTAGCTGGCTGTTAGGTGCTTTACAAATTTCAACAGATTTCACTAGGTCTTATCCACCGTTCAGTAAACAGCAGTTACTTTACAGCTAAGTAAACTGAGGTCCCATAACTAGCAAGTGGCAAGCAGGGGTTGAGCTCCCTCTCAGTCCCTCACCCTTTGGCTAGGCTGTGGGAGACAGAGCAGTGTGGTGAGCGAGGGTGCGGGTAGAGAGGGTCCTGAGCTGGGAGAATGGAGACCTGGGTTTGAGCTGCAGGTGTAAGACCTTGTGGGGGCCACTGGAACTAAAGAGTTCTCCAGCAAGTTGCGGCTCAAGTATGAAGGCACGTGTGTGCATGCCCATATATGCTGAAATATTCCATCATGTGTATATATCACAGTTTATTTATTCATTCATCAGTTGATGGATACCTGGGTGGGTTCCATTTCAAGTTCAGGGAGTGTGAGTCTTCTAACTTTGCTCTATTTTTAAAGGATGTTTTTTTGGCTTTAAAAACTCCCTTACACAAATCCATGGAGGGGTGCAGAGGCTTCTACTTCCCCCCTCCTCCTCAGAGTCTCACCCCCTCCTATTGTTGGTGGACTCTGGATCTGCTTCTCCAGCCTGTCCATTCATGACTTGTCCGTTCTTCCTTCTTAACTATCTCCCCCATCTCCCCCATTCTCCTAATCCACACCCTAGCATCTTTCTCCTGGACCTTCACGTCAGCTTCCCCTCTGGCCTTCCTGCCTCCAGTCTCCCTCCACCCTGTGACATCAGCAACACACACACATTTGAAACTCGGAAGCTCCCTGGTGCCTACAGGACAGAGCACAACGGGGTTCTCATAGGCAAGGCAGGCCTGGGGCAAAAACATCCATCTGGACACTAATGCTCCTTTACTGCCCCAGTCAGAAATCATTCCCCCATGTCCTTATCAAACCAAAATGCCCTCTTCTGAGCTCCATTCTGTGCCGGGCTCCAGAGACATAGGGGAAGATGGACCCTGTCCCCTTCCTGAGTGTAGTGGGGAGACAGACAAGGAGCAGGTGACAGTGCTCCAGTGTTGCAATGGTCTGCCTATGAAATCCTCTCTCCCCGGGGTAGCAGGGTTATCTTTAAACATGTAACCCCCCTGCCTAAAGTCCTCTAATGGTTTCCCAACACAATGAAATCCAAGCTCCTTCCCTTGTTTGTTCTGGGCATCTTCCCTCCCAGATCTCTTCAGGCACAGACCCCAACTCCCTCTACACCCCAGCCCTTTCTGCTCCTCAGAAACTCCTCAGGCTTCACTGCCTGGAATACTCTAAGCATGGTCGACTTCACTGTCCAGCACATCATTGCCCTATTTTAAGTCTTAGGCAGCAGCGGCACCTATTTCTGATGTTTATTAATCTTCTTGTTTATGTCTGTCTTTCCCACTAGAACACTGGCTCCCGAGGAAGTAAAACCATATCCGCAGTGCCTAGTACAATGCTGCAACATAAGTGTTCAACACTGTTTGTTGAAAGACTGAATCAGAGCCATGAAAGGGAAGCAGAGATGCTGGAGCCTTGGAAGCCCCTAACCTAATTCAAGGGTGGGACAGAAATGTTCTCCAGAAGAGGCCACCTAAAGCTGAGTCTTAGAGAATGAGTGTCAGGGGCGAGGGATGGCATTTCAGGCAGAGGCCTCCCCGAGCAGCCCCAGCACGGTTTGAGAGCACTCCAGGGTCACTTGGTGTTGCTGGGACAGAATGAGGGTCAGGGATTGATGGACAGGTCACAATCTCTCCCCTTGAGGGTCCAGAATGCCAAGCTAAGAGCCTTAAACTTTAAATTCTAGGTGATAGAGAGCCATGGGGGGTTTTAAAGCAGAAAAATGACATGATCTGGTTTGTGCTTTAGAAAGACCAGTCTGGGGGTGCTTGGAAAGGGAGAGACTGGAGGTCCTGGGAAAGTTAGAGACTGTTGCAATAGTCCAAGGGAAATGAACAGTTTTGAGAAAGACACCCAGGAGATAAAATCAACAGGACTTGGTGACTGAGGTGGGGGGTGAAGAAGTTGTCAGGGATGACTGTTGGGTTTCGGGCTTGGGCAACTGGGTGGATGATTGTGACATAGGAGGAGGAACAGGTTTGGGGTGTGAACATGCTGTATTTGGTTTGAGGCTTGCAGAGTTTGAGGTGCTCCTCTGTCAAATCAGATGCAGGCATGGGAAGGGCAGTAGGGTTGACCTCCAAGGGGAGCAGGGGGATCTTTATGTAAATATTAAAGATTTGGAGGTCAAAGCACAGAAGTCAGGAATGTGCCCTCTCTCATGGGAACACATCTGGTGGTACCAGTTCATCCAAGGGGTGAGGACAGCTGGGGAGATGACATGTGGGAGGGGGACAACGATATCCCTGAAGAGTTGACCTTGGAGGCGCTTTATTACACATAATTCCGCCCTAGATGTGGATTGGGACCCAGAATTTCATCCCACGCTGCTGCCCCCAAGATGTGAGTAACCCCTCAGCGGGATGGTGCAGCTGTAACCTGCGGCAGCACACAAAGACCAGGTGCGTGAGCTGCAAGATTGAGCCCGGCTCGCCGCAACCAGCCCCGCCCGAGGTCTCCAGTTCACCTGAGCTGTCCTCGCAGGTGCCCCACCCGTAGCGGCACCGGAAGCGGGGCTCAGCGAGAGCAGGGTGGGTAGGTGGGGAATGGAGGGGGGACTGCCTGTCCTTATCCCCGCTCCCAGCCATGCTGGGGGCGATGACACACGAGCAGCGGGCCGTGGGGGTGAGGGAGACGCTGGAATGCTGCTCCCCGGGGCCCCGGCCGTTACTCCAGCGCCCAGCACCCCGCAGTCTCCTCCGGCGCCCCTCAGCTGCCCCTCCCGTCGATTGTCTCCGCCAGAAGCCCCCTCCCTGAGACCTCCCGTCCCATCTGCGTCTCCCGCTGAGTCTACGCCCCGACCGGTACCTGCGCTCGCCTTTCCCGGAGGCCGCCCCCTTCCAGGCTGTCAGAAAGGCCATGGACGCTGGCGCGACTCGGACAGAGGCGCCGGCGGCCCCTCACGGCTGCGCTGGTGGCCGCGGCGACTCGGGCGGCAGCACCTGGAGGTGGGGACGGGCGGACAGGGCGGGCCCGCGGCTCCTCCCCGGCCCAGCCGGCGCCGACCCGCCCTGCCTGGGCTTCCATGCCCCCGGAGCGGACCTGGAATTTCAAGTCAGGACCACTCCCATCCAGAGCCAGAAAGGATCGCAAACACGTCGAGACTCATCATTAAGCACAGGGAGAAACTGAAGCCCTGGGCCAGGGGTTTGTCCAAGGTCACTCAGGGAGCCAGTGGCAGATCCAAGACCTACCCCAGGCCTCTCCATTCCCAGTCTAGAGCCCACCCTCCATACTGATGGGTGCCTGATGTCAGTACCAGGGTTTCTGCCACGCGGTACCACCAGAGCCTTTCCCTCCTGCCTAGACACAGAACATGCCTTGCCAGAATGGGGCTTTTAGGACTGTGGAAAATGCAGGGCACATGGCAGGAGTGGCAGGGGTCAGGCAGGTGGGTTGTAGCTTGGGCCTGAAAAGCTAGGCTGCATACCAGACCAGGTGTTTGGATATGACCCTGTTCACAGACTTGAAATTCTCAGTGGGAATTAAGAGTAGGAGGCCTGGGTCTCAGAGGAAAATGAGCCACAGCCTGTCTCCAGTACAAACTTTGTTTGAAGCTCCATATTTCATCTTAGATCATGTGCAGTTTGGATTTTTCTTTTGAACAGCTACCAAAAAGTAGAATCAGTGAGTCCAGAAGGCTCTGATGAAAGGCTCAACTAAGGACAAGGAGCAGGGGAACCCATAGGGAGGTACTTGAGAACAATCACTCCGGCTTCAGCAGGAAACATAGATTCAGAGACCCCTGGAGACCCCTCTAGATGTGAGAGGAAGGGGTGAGAAAGGATGTGGCAGGGATAGGGTAGCTAAGGAAGAGACCCAGTTTCTGTCTCTTTTTGGGCTGTGTCTCTATCCTTAGTATTTATACACAGATTGTGTGCTCAATAAATGGTGAATGATTTTGACAAACCCAAGACATTCTCTAATGTACCAAGTCCTGAGCCAGGTGTTTTACATAAATTACTTTCATCTTATTAAATATTCATTTATCCATATCTTACAATTGATGAAACTGAGGCTCTGAGGAGTTAAATGGCATCCCTGAGACCTAGTTGTGGAGTCAGATCTTAAACCCAGCCCTCTCTGATACTTTCGCCCTCCCTGGCTGTGGTCAGCAAGTGGGATGGGCATAGAGGCGGTGGCTCAGGCAAAGCACCCAGAAGATCGAAGACCTAAGGACCAACTGGGCAGTTACTCTCACGCTTCCCTGGCAGGCAGCAGAAAAGATCTGACCTTTCCCCCTTTCTCTGGGCACTCATGTCTTCGTCTTCGCAGATCAACAAGGGCCAGAGAATGTTGCCTATCTAACCACAAAGCTAGAGCTTCCAGAACTGGAAATTCCAGTTACAGGTGCACCCAGGGGCCCAAACCCCTCAGTATACAGAACCTTATACAGTTCGGCAGCCATGAGCATAGCCAACTTCCTCCCGGGCTCACAGGCAAGAATATCACAGGGCCTCAGAAGCCTGGCCTACTATAGGCCCAGAGCCCAGTCTACTGGGGAGAACTAGAACTTCTACTCAGTCTCTGAGTCTACAAACCATTTCCTCCAGGAAGCCCTCCTGTATCTCTCTAATGGCAGGGATCTCTTCCTCTTCAGAGATTACATTTTGATCGGTTTCTCTTCCAGCATTTAGCATCATATATTTTTAAATCCTTGTTATTGACCACCATGTTAGTCTCATCCTTCAGATTTCTATCTCACCATAGAGTATCTCATATCTGCACCTTCCATGGAGTCTAGCACCATTGCTACACATAGCAGGTGCTCAATGTTAGTAAATGAATGAATATCCTTATTAAGTTTCTACTCAGTGGCAGGCAGTATGAGGAAAATGTTTAAATACAACTACCTTGGAGACAAGATGGTGGATTTACATGAAGATCTGAGGAGGCATAATAGGGGTGCCTAGGAGATTTTTAAAGCAGTTTCTCCTCAAAACATCTCTTTTTATACCATCTGTAGCAGTTTGGCATTATTTATGAATTCCAAAAATTGATACTGGATTATGTTTGTAAACTGGTCTTTTCCTTTGGGCATATTAGATTATATTGGATTCAGAGGTTTCACTTTTAATTGATTAAATAATCATTAAGGCTTTGATTGGGCCAAGTCAGTAGGACTTTTGGTGGGTGGGGACTCACAGAGAAACTTCACTGCAGAGAAGGGAGGTTGGAGTTTTGATCCTGGAGCCTGGGAAGTAAACACATAGAGAAGCAGATATGTGAGGAAGGAGAGAAGGCTCAATTGGATACAGCAGAGGCCCTGGAAAGAGAGGCCATTTGCCTGATAGTCTACAGCTGGCCTTGTGGAAAGAGCAGAGGGGCAGAGCCTGGAGAGAAACGAGCCCCGGGAAGAGAGGAACCCAGGAAGCCTGAACTCTTGCAGATGCCAGCAGCCATCTTGCTCCAACACATGGCAACAGACTTTGGTGAGGGAAGGAACTTATGTTTTATGGCCTGGTAACTGTGGGCTTCTACCCCAAATAAATACCCTTTATAAAAGCCAACAGATTTCTGGTATTTTGCATCAGCACTCCTTTGGCTAATATACCAAACCTGACAATCATCTTAATTCACCATGGCAGTAGCAGTAGTAAAATGGGCAACATCAAGCAGAACTATTTTGAAACAGTTCCAATCCAAACAAGTAGAGCTTGCTTTGACATCCAATGGCAGGACGATAGTATGCTACCACCCTTCTGTAGGTATACCATATGAACACAAAATTTATCCTTCAACCAGATCCTGTGCATAATAATGAAGAAATACGTGACTGAGTGCTGAAAATCAGATTAGAAGAAAAGGATGACCATCTTGGGCAAAGACCCAAGATAGAACAACTTAGCAAAATATTTTTTACTAATAAGCACCACTGGTATTCTCATGGACGTATCACAGATGTTGCAGGAACGTGAATCCTCCGAAAGACCGATGATTTTCAGGTTCTCATTAGGAATGAAAGAGAATATTATCTTTTGCCTCACTAGCCAATTGAGAAAATGTAATCTGGTGTATTCACTAATATGTTATATAGTAAAATAGTAAGAAAATATCTTCATATATTAATACAACTACCTTTAATTTGTTCAACTGTTTTGATAAAATTGAACCAGAAGTTTAGAAATGTTTCTAAAATCGAATCAGGAGCTCAGATTCAATCCCAGAGGTTTCACACTCCAAGGTTTGTTTCCT
Source organism: Tolypeutes matacus (assembly GCA_026826555.1). Lineage (NCBI taxonomy): Eukaryota > Metazoa > Chordata > Mammalia > Cingulata > Chlamyphoridae > Tolypeutes > Tolypeutes matacus. Next base: position 46,501,955 of record JAKSZT010053883.1, read on the forward strand.
ATTCATAGTAGTAGTAATAGACATTTGTTGAGAACTATGTTAGACATTATTCTAAACATCTTGCATGTACCAACTCATCTAATCAAAACAATCTTATCGTGGAGCATGTCCTTTTACAATCCCAACTTTTATAGTTGAGATAGTAAGGCACAGAGGGATTAAGTAATTTGCTCAAGATCACACAAACAGCTGGACTTGAGAGTCTATATCTTAACCTCAGTCCTAGTCTGCCTGCCATGCAAGCTCTTAAAATGCAAACAGCATTTATGAATCACTTTCCCAAAGCTTATCTTATTTTTGAATCTCATAACAACCCCAAAGTAAAGCATGCTTTACCCTCCCATTCCTCTTCACTCTGGAGCCAGACTGCCTGGGTTTGCATCTTGGCCCCACCACTTAGTAGCTGCATGTGACTTTGGGCAAATTATTTATTAACCTCTCTGTGCCCCAATTTCCTTGTCTGTAAAATGAGAATAAGATTAGCACTTATCTCAGGCGTTGTTGTGAGGATTAAATAAATTGATACAAACAGAACAGAACTGTGCCCTACACATAATGTATGCTTTGTGCACTTCCTACAGTGATAGTTTTACTTAGAATCAATGGGGAATTAAATGTTCTGTTTAAACGAACTTTCAAGGTATCTGAAGTTTATTCCTTTGTGCAGCAAGTCTTTTAGGAATTTAATCATAGACTGACATTTTCTGAAAATGTATTATGTTTTCAGTCTTCTTAAACAAAGACATCAGGAAATGGATGTGGCTCAAGCGATTGGGCTCCCATTCCTGGGTCCTCCTTGTGAAAGGCAAGCTGATCTCTGCAGCGAGCTGGCCTGAGAGGAGTACTGGCCCAAACGGAGTGCTGGCCTGCACAGGAGAGCTGGCCCATGCAGGAGTGCTGGCCTGTGCAGAGAGCTGGAGCAGCAAGATGACGCAACAAAAAGAAACACAAAGGAGAGACAATAAGAGACACAGCAGACCAGGGAGCTGAGGTGGCACAAGAGATTGAGCACCTCTCTCCCACTCCAGAAGGTCCCAGGATCAGTTCCCGGTGCCGCCTAAAGAGAAGACAAGCAGACACAGAAGAACACACAGAGAGCAGACAGTGAGCACAAAAACAAGGGGGGGTGGGGGGGATAAATAAGTAAATAAAGTAAATCTAAAAAGAAAGAAACCAAAAAATCCCACAAAGACATCATAGCTTCTACTTAGTGAATATCTGCTATGTTAACAAGAGCAAAGACTTTGTATCTATCATCACAGAAGATGTGGACACCACGGACCAAGGAAGTTAAAAGATTTACCCAATTTACACAGCTAGCAAATACTAAGAACTTAGATCCATTTTTATAAGACTTCTAGGTCTGGGTTCTTTCTACAGGGCTGAGAACCTTCTCAGGTAGCTGTGATGAACTAGGAGCTTTTTTGAGATTATCAGTTCTTTATGCTCATATGGGGTTAAGGCAACATTCTGCAAGGGGCTGGGGAGCTCCTAACTGCTTCTGCCCACTCTGGGACCAGAGTTTTGACTAAGGTAGGAAGTACACCACATCTTGGTCTCTATCTATCCCAGTCCTGGAGGGGTCTTGAACTCAGGACTTGATCAAGATCACACAGAGACCCACACTGGATAAGAACAATTCAGGGTTGGCTCAGCACTGACATGCCTAACATTAAAAGTCCCACAAGGGGGAAAAAAAAGGCCCACAGGGGCTCTGGAATCACCCTCCTACTCCTTGATGGTAACGCACTTCTGCTTGGAGCCTCTTTCATGTGTCCTGAAGAACTCAAACTCAGGAGGGGTGTGAATTCTGCTATGTGCTGGATGGAGGTTTCTTGCTTAGAAACCAGGGTTTCTAAGTCTTGATTTTTGCTGTTACTTATATTCAAAGGGCTGCCTTTAAGGCCAGGTGAGCAAAAGGCAGCCTGATGTGGTGTAAGAGCAGGTCTCAGAGCCCAGACACTTGGGCTGAAACCTAGCTTGGCCTCTGAGGTTGAGGGGTCTTAGCCAAGTCACTTCCATCTTTCATACCTCATATTTCTATCTGTCTTACATTTTGTGGAGAATAAACAGGCTAATATGTTAAGAGACTTAGTGCCAGGCTTAGAGAAGGTCCCAGTGTTAGTTCCTTTTCCTTTCCACAAAATAACAGTCCTTGCAAGTGCTGACTTCAGAGGAAACAGAAAGGAGAGGCTGAGACTGAGCCCTTAGATCTTAGGCAGTTGAACATATTCTATACACCTGTTGGGTGGGGAAGAAAAATGGGTGGATTTTTTTTGCAGAGACATATCTTACCTTCCATGAGATAATCTTATCTTACCTGAATATATCTCATTAGAACCCACATTTCTTACTTTAAAAGAGATTTTTTTTGAATTGGTAGATTTCAAACATTCATTTTGTGGACTCATCCATATTCAGTAACAAATTCTATTTCATGATTTAAAAAATGTCCATTACCATACTGGAAAATTTATAAGTGAAGTAAATATCTAGGATATGCTTCAAAAAACACGAGAGGGGAAGTGGATAGAAGTATAGATAAAATAAGATTGGATAGTAATTGATAATTACTGAAGCTGGTTATGGGAACCTGAGAGTTCATTCTACTATTTTATTCTGTTTACATTTTTTATATGCTGGTCATGATTCACTAAATTAATTTCATGATCCAAATAATGTATTACCTGCTGTTTGAAAAGAGAGTTAGAGGGTAAAATCATGTATATTTCAAAAGGGTTCACTATAAACAGATTAGGGATACCTTTATTTCCTTCAAGTAGAATTTTCTTGAGATTTGTTTAAAGGAAAAACAAAAACAAAAACAACCCTACCTTACATGTTTTAAGCCCCTATTGATTAAATACCAGTAAAAATTAAGGTTATGAAGGACTAGCCTTCTAAGGAGTTAAGATTTTAACCTGAGTATGATGGGGAACCAGTGGCATGTTTTAATAAGAGTAATAGGGGCAGATTTCGATTCTACAAAAATCTGACTGCACATGAAGGATGGTTTGAAGGGAGAGAAAAAAAACAGACTGTCGGCAGGAAGATTAAGAGGCTTTGGCAGTAGTGTAGAAGATAGATGAAGAGAGCCTGAATTGGGGCAGTGGCACTGAGGATTGAGAGGACAGACTTGAGAGAGATTTAAAAGGCAGAATTGTTAGGACATATTAATGATTTGGAGGGAGATGGGTCTGGGAGAAGATCTGGCACATATGCCATTAATCATTAACATGATTAATGAAAGGGTGGAACCAGAGATAAAGGGCTGAGATGCTTTACTAAGAACTCAAACTGGGGAAAGTCTATGTTAGGAGGATTTATAACTATAGAGTCCATATACAATGGAGTGAAGCAAGGATATACTAAGTCACTCCAGCGAGACTTTATGGTTACCCAGCCAGCCAAACCATACTGTAATCTGATTAAACGTATTCATTTAAAAATTGTGTCCATCAGAAGGGCCCAGGCAGTCCTAGATGCAGAAAGCAAGAGTAATCTCAGAGACAGGAGTCATCTAAGCACCAGCAAAGAGAGGATTTCTTGTTCAAACAATTATGGGTTACTCTACGTCCTGTGGCAAGCAACTATTTATTTTTGCTAGAGATGGCATTCTGGTTTTTACATCAGTCCCTGTGAACTTGCTTGTTCTCATTCTACTGATGAAAATTAGATTTCTAAACTTGAAGGTCAGACCTTGGACCAGGCTAAATTCACTATATAATGAATGTTACTTAAATGAGGCATTCTGGGATACTGTCTGCTGTTGACATTCTCAGTTGACAGAGGCCTCAACATCAAATGGTATGGCCTTGTGAGCTGTATTTTTTTTTTAATTTCACGAGTCACTGTATATGTTTTTTTTTTAATTTATTTATTTTTTATTGTGGGTAAACCGTATATGTTTTTACTAATGCATGGAATATTGTGTTTTGGAGACACCTCCCCTGGGAAGCCTGCCCCAATTCTCTCAGTGAGAACCCTTCTCTGGGTGTCCCAGCACTCCTATTATAACATAAGCAATATTGTAAAATTAAATGTAAGCAGATGTCTATGTCCCTAGTATATCACTGACGGCAATGCCCTCACAGAATCTTCTCTGTCCCCAGCCCAGCCCAGCACCCAGTACACAACAGGCCTCAGCAAAGGTGAACTGGAATGACAATGACTTTCTCACTGTACATTTTCAGAACTCTGGCAACAAAGGACTTTCTATCAGTAACAGGTACACTATAGATAGTTATACATGTAAAAAAGTATATTAATGTAAATTTTTTTCAGCAGAGCAAAGTGACTGAGTATGGATTCTGGAGCCAGACTGTCTAGGTTTAGATCCTACTTTAGCACTAAACAGCTATGCAATATTGGGCAAGTCATTTAACCTCTTTGTACCTGTTTCCTCACCTGTGAACTGGGAATAACCTACCTTAAAAGGCTGTTATGGAGACTAAATGACTCAGTATATATACAGTATTACAAATAGTACGGGGTACATAGTGCCATCTAAGTGTTAGCTCACAATTCTGGAGTTGAATCCACTGAGAAGCAGAATGTATACTTCAGACATAGAACAACAAAGTACAACAGCAGTACAGACCACATGAGGTTATATAATAAAACTCACAGGAGGAAAAAGAGATCTGGAAGTTAGCCTCCATGCCAATGGCTCTCAAAGCAGGGTCCCGGACCAGCAGCAGCAGCAGCAGCATCACCTGGGAACTTGTTAGAAATGAAAATTCTTGGCCCCACCCCAGACCTACTGAATCAGAAACTCTGGGGATGGGGGTCCAGCAATCTGAATTTTAACAAGCCCTTCAGGAGACCCTGATGCTCACACTAAAGTTTGAGAACCACTATTCTATTCCCTCCACCCATCTCTAATCAGTCCATAAGGCCTGCTGATTCTCTTAAATCAGTCTCCAATTTGTCCCCTTCTCTCAGGCCACAGCCACAGCCACATTTTAGGTCCTTACCGTTTCACCTTGATGACTGTCCCCTACCTGCTCTCCTTGCCTTATCTGGTTTTCTCCTAAAGCCATCCTCCAAACTGCCACCACCGAGATCCTCTTTGAGCACAAACAAAAACACCTCACTTTCCTGTCCGCAAATGCCACCCACCATGAATTATTTCAATATTTGCCGCTTGCTTATTATTAAGTACAAAGAACCGTGGCCCTACCCGCTTTGTCTTTATATACCATGCCTGCTGCCTAGAATGTTCTCTGTCCTTCCATCTGTGGGGCAAACTCTTCAAAATTTCCCCTCTGCTGCTCTTTTTATGTATTTATACTTTCCAGAGCCTTAACAGCATTGATAAATTACTTTTCAATTTTTGCAAGCTTCGTGGCTTTAAAATTTGTATTTCCTTAATAAAAAACAAGCTTGGCCATTTCCACCATTAATTAACATTGGTTAATAAGTGCTTTCAAGTGTCAGAAACTGTTGCAAACCCTCGAAAGACTCAAATAGAAGAACGAATTGGAAAATATTTTTTAAGATGCCATGTGCTTTATATATTATTCCATTAATTCTCAAGAGTACAGATTACATGGATTATTTCATTTATAATACTTTTCCTCTGGCTTCTCACCTCTAATAGGAGTAGAGTCATGGAGAAAATTTTGGAGCCAATCTCTTGGGTTCAAATTCCAGCTCTGCCACTTAAGAGCTGCATAACTGTGGTCTAATTAGGGTGCCTCTTTTGTAAAATGGAGACAGTAATAGTACTTGCACCTTATAGAGTTACTGTTGTGCGGACTAAATGAACTAATATATGTAAAGTACTTAGGATGACTCCTGGTGCAGCTTAATAAATGTTACTTCTTGTTATTGTTATAATTATTCATGTCCTTTTCCTAGGATTTCCTATAAGCAATTTTCTCCCACCCCCCCCCGCCCGACACACAGAATAAGATAAAGCATGGTAAAACTGGAAAGAGTATCATTGTTTTAGGATCAGGTAGTGCAGAGTTGAATTCCTGGCTCAGCTACTTATTAGCTGTAGGATCTGAAGCACATTATTTGAATTTTTTGAGCCTCGGTTTTCCATTTCTAAAAATAAGGATACTATTACCTGTTAGGGCTCTTTTGGATATTAAATGAGAAAACACAAATTAAGTGCTTAGTACAAAGCTTCACACATAATGTGCATTTAATGACTGATAGCTATTTTTACAATTAATAAAATTGTGGCTGAATTTAATTAAAATAAATAATATTAAAAAGTTGTCAAAGTCAAATGGAAGAGAAAGAAAACTAACATTTATTGGGCATCTACTATGTTCCTCATAGTAACACTTAATATTTAGAACAATTTTGTTAAGTATTTAATGCTCAGATAAGGAAAAGAAGCTGAAGGAGGTTAAATAACTTTCACAAAGTCATCTTTACATTACTTTCTCAAAGTATCTTTCTCAAAGATGGCAGAAAAGGAACTCAATCTCAGAACCATATTAATTTACTATATCATAGTGCCTTCCCAGGGTCCATATCACAAACTTTATTCCACAAATATAGTCAAAGCCATCTATGTTTTTGGCAGTGTCTTTAGGCACACAGATTTCCTAACTTGCTTTCATAATAACAGACATAACTAATAATAATCTAAAATTTATTGATCATTTATTCTATACCAGGTACTGTCCCAAGAGCGTTATACATATTAATCTGTGCCAACTATATACCTTTCCCCTCCTAAGACACACCATGGATATATATTCAGAGAACTGTGCAAAATTCCTTTGAATAGGATATATGGATAGTATGGTTTATTATTTAAAGTTATTATTCTCATTATAGACTACAATTTGGAAGTTTGAAACAGAGAAAATTGTATAAAGAGAGCCCAAATCAACCCGAACAAGTATGTAGAAGATAGTTAAAACTTTGTAAGTAGTGCCACTTAGGTCTCAGCAATACTTATCTGTCCTTTTCAAGCACAGGCTTTGGAGCCAGTGTCAACAATGTAAAATATAATCACAAACAATTCTAAGACATTCATCCTACATGTAAAGTGAACATGAGATATATATATATATATATATTATATAATATATACATACTTTAATATTATATGGGTCCACTGAGTACATATAGTTTAACAAAAGATAATATTCTATGTAATCCAGTTAAACATACATAAGATTAAGGTATACTTATTACATTGAAAGTTACAGTTATTTAATATTTTCCAGAGATTTTTTTATTTAAAAAAATTCTTTAAAAGTATTTCAAACATTTATTCATTTTCCCAGTGCAAAAGAAGGTTGTTCAAGTCAACTTACCTTTTTCCTGAAGAGTAAGGGGAAGGAAAAGAAAACAAAAAACTCACTACCTATCACAACTCCTAATACTACCTTCTCAATCAACTTTTGCAGTATATCTTTAAGTCACTGGATCAGTTTATCAAAATTAAAGCCTTGTGATGATGATTCAGCCCTTGCTTCATACATATGACTTTTATGCTGAAATGTTTCTATTTACAAAAATAGAAAAAAGTAGCAGTCCAAGAAAGTGGTTTAAGTTTTGTATTGAACTGCAGCAATCCAATTGTGTGTGGAGAGAAAAAAAGCACCATTTCAAAATGAAATGAATTGGATATTTTGGAATTTACTTATAGGCTGGCAAATAAGTTACTCTAATAGAGATCAATACCATCCTGATTTGGTGACACCAGAGAATTTTAGTTTTTAAGTGCATTTTTCTTTAACTTGGTATTAAATATATTATCTAAGACAGTAACTGATGCTTTAAAAAATTAAGATTTTCTACAATTTACAGCCTACCTCATAGTTTATTTCAAATTCAGCTTGTCTGCTAAATCAGTTTTATAGAAGATAGACTTTTAACATGTGAAGAGATTTAATGGTTTGGCAGGTCTCTTTTCTCCCAATGAAAAGACAAGAATTTTTTCACTAGCTTGCCAATTTTATAGATGAAAAACATGTAAATAAACTATCTTTAAACTTCAAAGATGGACAAAAAGAAATAATATGATTTAATACGTATCACCAGTTTCATTTGTATTCATTGAAAGTTTTTACATTTCAAGTAACTGAGCCTTCATTAAGGAAAACAAAAAAATATATATGAAAATTAAAGTACCCTCCAGTTCTAGCTTCCTAAAGTTTTTTCCTGCAAAAGTACAAAAATAATCTTATCATGAACTAAAAAGGACAGTGCTATAGCAAAGGCAGAATGGTTGCCATGTTAAGATTTTTGCTTACCTTGGATCGATTGGGTATATTTTAGGTGACAAATTTTCTCCACTTAAAATGAAAGTTTTCTTACAAATATGATATGTAAAGACTGATTTTATTAATTGGCAAACATTTGGAGAGGTAACTGTTGATTTAAAATTCTTTGAATCCAGAAAGCAATTATTTTTTTAATGTATTTCACACATGAGGCTTTAATGTTTTTATTTAGGAAAAGATTGGCTCTGAAGCTATAAAAGGTTCAATTGAAAGCATCCCTTTTTCAATTGCTGAGTAAATCTATGCAAAAAATTTTCCTTGTCCCTATAAAACAAACTAAACAATGCTTTTAATATAAGGAAATTCAAACATGCACTAGCCAATGTGCATCATCAAAAAAGAGATAGGATGTTCTTTCCTTTCAACCATTCAACCATTCAAATCAGGGGAGAATACTGCAAACCTTATCAACCCCACTGGCTATCATCAAAATAACCACAGAACAAGAGTAGTGCAGGGTTTGTGAAACCATTCCTCTATATTCTAGAAGGCAGAAGTTTGGGTGCTCTAGCTTTACAAGTAAAAGTAGCACAGGCAGGCAAAAGCTTACAGTAAATGCACACCAGAACAGGGGCCTAGGTGAAGTTATCTGACTGGTTATTGCTTTTACAGGGAAAAAAAAAAGATAAATCTGAAATGGAGTTAAAAAAAAAAAAAAAAAAAACAAAAAACAAATACAACAAAAATACTTTGTCACATTTACAGGAATCTCAAACCTTTTGTATTCCCATGCTTATAGGTAGTTTTGATACATTGTAAATAGCTTCAGTATTCAGGAAGTAGAGTATTGTTGACAAATGACATGAGAATTCTTCATGCTTCCGATATTTCAGATTTGCTGAGTGCAATAGCCAGTTCTAAGTCTTCTTGCTCTTGCTGATTCAGTCGGGCAAGCCTCTGCTCTTCCTCTCTCTCACTTTCCCTCTTGGCCCATTCAATCATGTCTTCTTCAGAGGGATACTGCCATTTAAAAGACCAAATTGAATGAATGAATGAATGAATAAAACAAAAGAAAAAGAGGAAAAAGGGCTTTAATTACTTGTTTCACCAGAAGGACTCTGGGAATAGCCTTATTTTTTGCTTGTTAAATCTTTTTTTTCTGAAAACAGGTTTAAGTTTAACCAGTTACTAAATTTTGGTTTAATGTAAAAAATTAAATCACTTTACAGATAAAACTAAACACTACTGTATATCACTTAAAAAGTAGAAATGCTTTAGATGGATTAGGAGAATTAAAAATAGGAAAGGGCTAGCCTTTCTCATCTAATGCAAAACATTTACTACTTCAACTTTAGTGACCATCCTCACATGAAAAATCATTTTTAACTTAGTCCCACTTGTAAATCTTTATTTTATCCTATTATGTATTTTTGGTACAGAAAAACTATGAAGCGAAAAGTATACTGATTTTGCTATGTATAACTTAAGAGTGCAAAGTATACTAAGCACCATGTGGGCTAAACAATTTTTTAAAAAGCATTATGAAGATTTTGAAGCTTTGGCAAGCTTTGAGAACTTTTTGACCCAGTCTAAATAAAACCTTAACACTGGTAATTATTAGGTCAGAGAAGTATTTTTATACCCAAAATAGCAATCTTGGCAGATACTAAACAGAAATTCTACTTGGCCTCAAGTCCTGTCACATTGAGAAATCCCATAAAGAGATGAAATGAATGAAATTGCAGGCTTTTTGAAAAATGGTAGCTTTTCCCTCTAGAGAATTAGAGGGTCTTTGAAACTTACAAACATAACTCTTACCAAATCTTTCATAATGAAAAAGGGAACACATTTTTATTATGAATTGCTTTATATGATGGCATATTGAGATTGTGGAGTATGAAATAAGCAAAACACTTCAGCTATTGTTCAAGACTCATTCCAACAGGTTTTGACTTGCAGAAACCATACTTAAAATACCAATTGCCATAAACTGCCAGAGGGTTATTTTACATTAAATAGGAGGATTAAAATCTCCTAAGAAAGCCAATTCTTGATTCTCTGCTTGAAATAATTCATATTCCATCTAACAAAAGTTAAATCAATACAATCTTGACACTACATTTTTAGAATATTCAAAATATTGATTCCTATTCTGTTCCTTCACGTCAGAAGCCACTGGAACTCAAAGTATAGACTCAGGGAGAGCGGGTGTAGCTCAGTGGTTGAGTGTCTGCTTCCCATGTACGAGGCCCCAGGTTCAATACCCAGCACCTCCTAAAAACAACGACAACAACAAAAATAACAACAACAACAACAAAGTATAGACTCAGAGTCTAGGACGCTGAGTTCAATTCTGTCTGTCTTAGTTGCATGCACATTCCTTGCCTGCCTCTTTTCTAACTAGGAAAGGGATAAAGGTAGTGGTTAGGTGACCAAATGCTAACCTGAGGAGGTAGGCATTAAGCAGAATGTGGCCAGGGTCACCTGGTCACTAGATCATCTAATTCCAAAATATTGTCAAGAGCACAGGTGATAAGTAAAGGAAAAGTCCTTTATGGAATGGGCAGTGATAATGAAGAAAGCCATTTTGCCGGAAAAAAATTGAGAAAATAAAATTTGTTAGTTACTCTAAGAATTTTATTTAAAAAAAAAAAAAAAAGACTTATTTGTATCTGAATAATGACAGAATGTATGGCACTGCTTTATGTTCCTCCAAAGTGACACCTCCATGGTTGGTTGCCCTAGTTCTGTGCTCTTACAGTTTCTGCCTGTGTTGTTATCAGTGCCCTTCTGTTGTTTCTAATGGTCTGCCTATTCTACTCAGCCCAGAGAGAGTGCAGAGTAAATATGGAAGGCTGATGAATTAGAGCCTTCCGAATAATTAAAATTGGTTAGATTTTGACAATCAGATTTTAGATTGTGGCATTCACATTTTTTAAAAACTACTATATAAAACGAGAATTTTACTTTCTATTCAAAGAATCCATGACTCTACCCTCTCATAGAAACAGTTGCTGACTGGTCTCCAGAAATCATCAAAACTTTATATACAAACACACATATACCGTTACCAAATACACTAGCTCATTACTGGTATTATTCCTCCAGTAGGCAGACAGCATTGCCTAATGGCCCATTAAATCACCATCGTCCCTAGCCATCTGCAAAATAATAACTCTCAGGATTTTATTTAGATTGCACTCCAAGACTAAGAGAAGGATTTGCAAAACAACTTGTATATATCACAAGTACAAAGACTACTAAAATCATTTGTGCAATGGAACAATTTTTGAATCATCAAAACAATCAAACGGAGGTTTTGCTTGGGGGAAGAATCAAATATCATTTTTATTAGGTTGATAAATTTGGTTCAAATGATACAAATTTGGCAGACTCCAAAGTAATCTTGATAACTTTAAAGTATAAATGGCAAGATTTTCCCCCAAACAGCCCATTCACAGTACTTACAGCACTGAAGTTAGCAAAATTGCTTGGGTCAGCCTCTTTATTGGTAGTGGTAGTAGTAGTAGAAGTGAATGGATCGCAAAACATATCAGGATCTTTTTCTTTGGGGCTATCATTGCATGGGAAAGGCTGAAATGGATCATTCAGTTTAAAGGGATCAGAAGAATCCAATTTGTTGATGGGTCTTTTCCCTGGATCAAAATCATTACAATTAACTCAACCAGCAAACATGGCAAACACAAACATACAAGAACATGAACAGAGGGGTGGGGGAATGAGGTAAGAGCCTTAAAACATATTCTCAATATTGTCTTAAGTGGCCACACTATGAATCTGTCCTTGAATTTTCACATTCTACCTCTCAGTATATTCCAGCTCTATGCAGCTAAATGTAAAAATAGCAAAGAGGAGATGGGCCAGGCACTATATTTTTAGCCAGAGATTAAACTTTTTCACCAAGAAGGAGCATGTTCCCAAGAAGAGAAGGAGGCAAGCATAAAAGAGGAAGAGAATAACAACAACAAAAAAACATAAAAAAACAGACAGAACCTCAGCCTGATGCTTAGACAGTTGTCCAGTAGTGGCAGAAAGGGCAACAACCTTTGAAAAATGCTAAAATTCTCCTGATTTTCCTTTGCTCTATATACCACCACATGGAAGCATGAAATTAAAAATTACCTTAGTAAAACCCTACATACTTTTTGCCATCCACCATATTTCAAATTGAAGAATAAACAGAATGTTTTGAAGCCTAGGGCCTAAATTTTTGTGGCTGCTGATAAACTAATCTTTGACCAAACAACAGCATACTGTCCTGTTATTCACTCATTAACTCATCACCATTTTCAAACAAGTTCTCTAACATTAAAGTCTTACTTAAACTTGGTGCTTCTTGAAGAAAAAATAAGAATAAGTATTAAAATATCTTCAAATATGTATTTTTTCTAAAATGGACGAGGCTGGTAACAGCAATCAAAAGAATAGATTCTTTCCATCAACGTAGCAGTTTACAAAAGACATTCGTATCTCATATCTCAATGGATCCTTTCAACAAACCTATGAAGGCAGGCAAAATTAGAATTATTGCCACCATCTAAGAGCTGAGGCAGTTGAGGCTGGCATATGAAATTATACAGTCAAAATCATAGAGCCAGTTAGTGGAAGATTCAGCATTAGAACCCAAATCTTTAGGATCCCAGTCCAGTGCTCTTTCCAACAAACCTCCTTTCCCTCCTTGATCATATACATTCACTTTGCTGAAGATTCTTAGATTTAACCAAGCAGCTAGTATATTATTTTACTTAGGATTTAGGAAATAACAACACTATTGGCATCACACAGGTATAAAAACTTAAAAGAGGAAACTGATTATTGTTTTTAAAATATATTCTAAGAGTCTTACTGTTATACACTCTAGCAACATATGATATAGGCTAATTTTCCTTAAAAGAGGAATCACTTAACTTGTTCAGTTGATTTTTCATATAGATGGTTGGATATTAACAAGTATACATGTAGTTCTTTAAGTCAAAGCAGAGAAAAATAATCTGCCTAAGAAATACCATGGGGAGGTTATTATGAAAAGGCAAGACTAATAATCTATGACTACTGGGGATGAAAATTTACCAAGAAATAATATACAATTAAAACAACAATGTGCCAGACGTGTCTTCTCACATAACAGCCTAGTAGCTCCACAACTACTCAAGGGATTGCCTTTTCAGTTACTTCTCATGAGTTTATTAGTTTCATTATAAACAAAACAAAACAAAAATCCAAAGCTATTAAGGCTTTATTCTTAGGGGGGAAATCACTACTATAAAATGAAGGAGTCTTGATAAAGTGTGGTAAAATCATATTTTTCTTCAAGAAACATACGACTTTGATTTAAACCACTTTATTACTGAATTCTGGATCTGAGAGAGGCCATATAGTCTCATATTAAAGAATTTAAGGTGGACTTTACATCTGGCAAGAAAAGAAGGGAACTCTGAATTAATCGTCTTTTACAGAATTTTTTTTTTTTTTTTTTTTTTACTGGGAGGTCCCGGGGATCGAGCTCAGGTCCCTCCATATGGGAAACGGATGCCCAACTGAGCCACATCCGTCCCCCTATAGAAATTAATTAAAACACTGAAGTGTAGGACTGTGGAATATGTTGTTCGAATGGTAATCATAAGCTTTCATAAAGCAGGGCATTTTGTCTATACTTTCATTTTTCCACTTACTATGGCACTAAAATGATTTTTAAAAAATTAGCTCGTCAGAAAGTCAGTTCATGAAGTTTGCTCATGCTGGCCACTTAGGCACAGTCTGTGATTTTGTACAGGGGTCAGAACTGATGATAGCAGTAGGTTTCTACCATGTTTTTTGATTTGCTTTGTTTAAGGCCCTTTATATAAGTATGTAAGTAAGACCTACAGAGTACTTTTCGAAAAGAGAGAAAGACATCTGGTTGATTTAGGAAAAGTACCAACTATCATACCAGGTGGTGGTGGGCAGGGCCTTGTTGGAGTTCCAATCTTTGGTGGTAATGCTGGGGGTACATCTTCACTTTTGACGGACATTTCCTCAAACACATTTTTTGTAATGACCACATTGCTGACAGAGCTCGATGTGCCAGAACTAAAAGGATCTTCATTGTTGACCTTTGTTTGAAGAGAAATGGTTATAGATGGTTATATACAGGCAAACTGTACATGATCATGTAACATTTGGAAGAATGATCATAAGTATTAATGCAGCTTTACTTCAATTTTTGAGAGCACTGAAATTTTAATTTTTGCACTGAGGGCCAAAAGGGAGAAATTTTTAAAAATGTTCTAGGTATATAGTGATACTAAAATCACTACTTATAAAGAGCAACAGATCAAACCAAAACAAGCCAATTCTGGATTAAAAGTTGTCAAGCTTCAGACAATATTCAATATAAAACCACCTGAAGTTCATTTTAAAGGGACCGGACGTCATTCTTCAAATGAAATCTAATTCAAATGATAATCAGAGGAAAATACATACTGATCCCACAATTCCCAGTGCATTTAAATATGGGAAAGATTTAGTACTAATGGCAAAGAAAATGGCATCTTGAAAAACTTGAAAGCAAACTGACCCCACAGAATGAGAGCCTTAATGTGGATCTGAAGACTCTGCGTTTCTAAGACATGGAGTAATGAAATATTCACTTTTCTACAATGAATTAGACAATGACTTCCTATCTATATAGATGAGGGCTTCTTAACAGTGGCACTATTGATATTTTAAGCTAGATAATTCTTTGTTGTGGGAGACTATTTTGTGCATTATAAGATGTTTAGCAGCATCCCTGGCTTCTATCACTAGATGTGAGTAGCATCTTCTGCCCAGTTGTGCCAACCAAAAATATCTCCAGACATTGCCAAATGACCCCTGGGAGGCAAAATCACCCCTGGTTGAGAACCACTGATATAGAGACGTTGACATATTCTCTAATTTTTATCTCTTGGCCTGAATCAATCCTAGAGCTAAAGTGGAAAATAGGTAGTAGACATATAACACTGGACTATGTGTATTATTATCTTAATACTGACCCTAACAGCCTAAGAACATAAAATCAAATAAGCAATGCAGAGAGGATGGAATGAATGCCTAGATTTTACAGCTATTGACCCTGTCAGTCAACTGGAAGAAACATGCTTAAAAAGACAGAAGGCTCTTTATATGAAGAAAAGCACTGAAGATAGTGAGCAAACCTGTCAGTAGAAGATTATAAATTACCTGTACCATCATCATAGTATATTCATTATGAAAAATGGCTATTTTTACTACATCTTATCTTTTATTTTTATTTGAAATCAACATCTGCTGTGACTTACTGAAATCAAATAATTGAAAGGAGGGATTGCTCCTTTGGTGGTATAATTTCCCTTCCCATTTATCACTACAAATTACCTTTGACAATGTGCTGAAGTCAGCAAATCCATCTCCAAATGATTCATTTCCAAAAACAGAAGCAAAGGGGTCTGTGGCTAAAATGAATAAAGAAAATCAATGCAATAGGATAGAAAGACATCAAATTTCATGTTCTTTTTTTGGTTGGTAACATCAAAAGATAGAACATATCTAATCCCTAATATTAATTTCTGAATTTATGACTGAAGTCTATAATAGAGAGCATACTGATAACGCCACAAGATGCATTCCTTTGTATAAATCAACTGATGTCCTACCCAAACTAATCTACAGATTTAATGCAATCTCAATAAAAATCAACAATATATTTTTTAAGGAACTGGAAAAACTAACCACAAAATATATTTGGAAAGGTAAGAGGCCCCAAATTGCCAAAGACATATTGAAAAAGATAAATGAAGTTGGAGATATCACATTACCTGACTTTAAAACATACTACAAAGCTACAGTGATCAAAACTGCATGGTATTGGCACAAGGATAGACCTACTGACCAATGGAACAGGATTGAGAGTTCTGATATAGATCCTCGCATATACAGTCACCTGATATTCGACAAGGCCACCAAGCCCACTCAGTCGGGAGAGAATGGCCTCTTTAACAAGTGGTGCTTGGAGAACTGGATATCCATCTCCAAAAGAATGAGAGAAGAATACCATCTCACACCTTATACAAAAATCAACTCAAGATGGATCAAAGATCTAAATATAACAGCCAAAACCATAAAGACCCTGGAAGATAATGTAGGGAAGCAACTACAGGACCTTGTAATAGGAAATAAGTTTTATGAACTTCACAGCCAAAGCACGAGCAGCAAGAGAAAAAAATAGATAAATGGGATCTCCTTAAAATTAAAAACTTCTGCACCTCAAAGGATGTTATTAAGAAAATAAAAAGGCAGCCTACCCAATGGGAGAAAATATTTGGCAACCATATATCTGATAAGAGCCTAGTATCACGCATATATAAAGAAATCCTACACCTTGAAAATAAAAAGACAAACAACCCATTTAAAAAATGGGCAAGTGACCTGAAAAGATACTTCTCCAAGGAAGAAATACAAATGGCTAAAAAGCACATGAAAAAATGCTTGACATTGCTAGCTACTAGGGAAATACAAATCGAAACTACAATGAGATACCATCTTACACCCATCAGAACGGCAGCTATTAAAAAAACAGCAGACTCTAAGTGTTGGAGAGGATGTGAGGAATAGGAACCTCATCCACTGCTGGTGGGACTGTGGAATGGTTCAGGCACTGTGGAGGACAATTTGGCTCCTCAGAAAACTAACAATAGATCTTATATGATCCAGCGATTCCTTGCTGGGTATAGACCCAGAAGAAATGAAAGCAAAGACACGAACATATATGCACACCAATGTTCATAGCGGCATTGTTCACCATTGCCAAAAGCTGGAATCAGCCCTGGTGCCCATCAACAGATGAATGGATAAGCAAAATGTGGTACATACATACAATGGAATATTACTCAGCTGTAAGAAGGAATAAAGTGCTAACACATGGAATTACATGGATGAATCTTGAAGACCTTATGTTGAGTGAAGCAAGCCAGGCATTGAAGGATGAACAGTATATGACCTCACTGATCTGAATTGAGGAAAGTGAGCAGTCTCTGAGAACCACTGTCTGAAAGATAGGTTAATAAGGGAGAGAAAGAGAAGAGTAGGTTGTGAGCCATCACCCATATGGGCATAATCTGTGGTAAAGTGATAGAGTATAGTTGCATATTGAAGGATAGGACAGATGGGTAGTGATATTACTGGGTTTGGTGGTGCAGGGCTGACAAGTGGGTAGATTAGGAAGGGCAGGTTAGAATACCCAGGGTATGTAACTATGAATCTTGTCATTCCATGAGTCAAGACAGGGGAGTGTCATATGCCCCAGGGGGATGGGAAGGAAGGAACAGAAAAGATCAAATGGGGTATTTAGTGGTCATGGGAAATGTTTTTCATTACCTTACAGTAATGGACACATGACATGGTAAATATCATCAAAAACTATTAAACTGTACCTTCTAAGTTGTAAACTATACCGTAAACCATTGACAATGTTTAGTTGTTATATTTCACTATCTGTATAACAGTTATAACAATGCTAACATCCATTTAAAAAAAAAAAAAGGTTTTACTATGGGGTGGGGAAGGGGGGGAAGGTTGGGTATGTGAGAGACTCTAGTATTCCATGTGTGACTTTGCTGTGACCTTAAACTTTCAAAATTAAATGAAAATTTGGGAGACACTGGGGAATGAGAGGGGAAGGTGTCACGGTACACTGGACATCCGAAAATGCAGTGATAAAAGAAAAAAAGAAGAATTTTTTAAAAAGGAATTTTTTTTGTTTTTTCCCATTTTTTCGAATGTCCCAATCTGCTAATTATATATTTATTTTTTTTCTGAGTTTCCTTGTATTTTATCTCTTGCATTTAAGCTTATCATTATTATTTCATTTCCCTATTAATTGTATTTGGTTATTATATGGGCTTCATCTTCAAGGAAGGTTTAGATTACAGAAGGGTTACAATGGGGGCTGCAGAGGATCATTGGTGGGGGGAGTCTGGGATGAGGGATTCATGGGAGTAAGTTCATCTGAATATACATGAAAGATATATAAAATTGTTCAAATGATCAAGGGACGGGGCATGGTCACGGTGTGTAGACAATCGCTCAATAAATGAGGGAATCTGAATTCCCAGCCTGGAGAGCTCTGCCACATTCTCCAAGGGAGCAGCAACAGTCCTGAGTGCAAGGGCAGTGTCTGGCAAAAGAGGATGGCCCACTGATGGGTTCTTGTTATTGATGACTAGCCTTATGAGCCTTTGCTCTTATAATTGAAACTTAGCCTACTGTTATGGGGTGCCTAAGGGTTGCCACGTGAGAGCCTCCTTGTTGCTCAAATGTGGCCTCTTTCTAAGCCAAACTCAGCATATGAATGTATTACCTTCCCCCCAACGTGGGACATGACTCCCGGGGATGAGCCTCCCTGGCAACGAGGGATTAATACCAAGGGCCAACTGGCAACACGACTGGAAAAAGACCTTGAATAAAAGGGGGAAAAGGTAAAGACAAATGAGTTCATGTGGCTAAGAGACTTCAAAGAGAGTCAGGAGGTCATCCCAGAGGTAATGCTTATGCATACCTCAGTAGGATCTCATAGAACACCAAAGTGGATATCACCCCACACAGAGGGGCTCCTGAGGGCTCTGGAGACACCCAGGTCCTATATAAGGGGGGATAGCCCCAGAGACTGATGCCTTATCAGTGGGCTCTACTTTGGAATCTGTGCTCCTGAGAGTGACAGAGTTAGACTCAAATAAGTCCTCCCTGCACATGGTCCATCAGTCCCTTTTATTCAAACCTATATGTAATGCTAGAGTTTGTAGGTGTACTTCCAGAGACTGGAGCCTCTGGCCTACCTATGTGCCAGCTGTGCCTGGAATCTCGGTGGAGCTGCAATTCCTGCTCTACAGCTCAATGGACTCACCCAAGTCACCTGGTGAGGAGATGATGATGGTCAACGGCCATCCCATAGAATGGAGAGAGCCTGCAGCTGCAGGCAGGATAATCCCATCCACCGTATCCATGGGATATAAACCCACTTTCACTTGGAGGTTGAGTGGACATCAGTATACCAGTCTCCTCAGGATTGGGGGAAGAGCTATGGACTAGAGTGGACTTAATGGTATTCTGTTGTAGACATATTGTGATTCAAGCAATGGAAGAAATTATAACAATGAGGTGGAGCCAGTGGCCACTAGACGCTTTTGGGGCAGGGAGGGGAAAGGCAGTTGTAATACAGGGGCTTTTTCAGGACTTGGGGGTTGTCCTGAGTGACGCTGTGGTGACGGATATAGGCCATTTTACATCAGCATATACCATGCAGAACTGTGTGGGAGAGAGTGTGGTCTATGATGTGAACTGTGGTCTATGCTTAGTGGCAAAGCCCCAGGATGCGTATATCCATTGCAGGTGATATGCCACACTAATGAAAGATGTTTATGTGGGATGTTATGGGAGGTGTGGGTGGTGGGGAACATGAGAATCCCTGTAATTTCTGTGTAACATTTAGGTAATCTAAGCACCTTAAAAGAAAAAAGAAAAAAAAAAAAAATATATATATATATATATATATAAATATAAATAACATTTATGTAAGCAAATGCACATATATGCATATATATTTATATATCATTTTACAAATATTGGTTTGTATTGTGAAAAATTTGATTTTTACCCACAATCAAAAAAAAGAAAAAAAAAAAGATTAAAAAAAAATCAACTGATGGAATGATTCAAAATAAAAAACAGGTGAAATAACTTAGGTAAAGTGTTTAAAGCTTTGGGATACATGTCAAATAATAAAGCTGCTAAAATTTTTAATTATTTCTAATAAAGACATCAAGAAGTAAAAAAAGGCAGATGACATTAATACCACATCTTACACTCATCTTTCAAGGACCATTTCAAACACAACTTCATCCACAAAGCCTAGATAAACCTGGGTGTTTCTAATTCCCATAGCAAGGAGTGATTTCTTTATCTCTGTAGCACTGACTGCATTCCAGTTTGTACTATAGTTATCTGTGATTGGTATACCACCCCTATAAGACTGTAAGGCCCTTGAAAACAAGCATCAAAGCTTATCCAATGAAGAATGAACACTCAAGAAACATCTGATAATCATATTCTAAGTCCAAGAAAATAAGAAGATACAGTTCCTACCCTTGAAAAGTTCATTGTCAAGTGAGAGACAAACAGTCTGATATGAGCTATTAGAGAGGTATGCAAAAATTGTAAGGGGAGTCAATAATTATCTGGTAGAGTCAAGTTCTATTAGACTGCATGGTGAGGGAAGCCTTTCTAAACAGTTGACATTAAAAATGAGATGTGAAAGTCAATAAAGAAAGAGCTGTGGGAAGATCTAGAAGAGATTTCCTAACTAGAGGCAAAGGCCATAAGATAGGAATGAGCTTAGCATATTCAAGGATCCTGTAGCTGAAGCACATGGAGTGATGAGAAGAATGATGAGATCAGAGAGGTAAACAGGGACAAAATTATTAATAGTAAACCTTGGGGAAGCAGCTGGTTGGGCTCCCATTTACCATATGGGAGGCCCTGGTTCGATTCCCAGGGCCTCCTGGTAAAGGCAAGCCGGCCCATGTGGTACGGTGAGCTGACGCAGCAAGATCACGCAACAAAGGGAGGCAAGCAGACACAGAAAAACACACAGCAAATGGACACAGCAAGCACAAGCAGCAAGAGGGAATAAACAAATAAATAAAAATAAATCTAAAAAAAAAAAGTAAACCTTGAATGGGTTACAGGTATCTGAGATATTGATCCCCTCAGTCCCAAGGAGGTATGCTAGGTGTGGGAAGGCCCAGTAGCTTATACAGTTTCTTGTAGTTTAATGTACAAATGTTATTATTATTTTTTAAATGTTTGCCAAGATACAGAAAAGTTTTGGAATAACTCCTTATCTTGAGATTGTCCAAGATAAGGAGATTGGATTTGATTCTTAGCTGGTTGGGAAGCCACAGGAAGGTTTTAGGCAGAGGAGTGATAGAATTGTTTGTTTAATAAACACCAACTTTTGTGTGGAGGAATGGACTGCAAAGGGGCAAGGATGAAAATAGGAGACTAGCTGAGAGACAGATGATGGTGGCTGGAGCTAGGGAGGCAGTAATGAAGACAGAGAAAAAATAAGCTGAGGATATATTTTAAAGGGAGAGCTGACAGGACTCACTGATGGATGGTGCTTTAGCAGAAGGAAAGAAAGATCAAGGATGACTCCTTGGTTTTTGGTTTGAGCAAGGGGGTAGACTGTGAAGTATACTGGAAGATGAACATGTTTGGGAGAAGAAAGGCAAGAGTTCTGTTTTGGACATGTTAAAATTGAGATGCCTATTCTAAACATCCAAGTAGAATGTCAAGGCAGAATGATGAGTTTATAGGGGACAAATCAAAGTGGAAAGTATAAAACTCTCAGCATACAAGGGAGTATTAAAAGCCATTAAAACCATTTGAATGAATGAAGAGAACAAAGTTTTATAGATCACTGCCAAAACCTCCTCAAGTTGAGAAGTCATTTGATATCTTAAGGGAAATGATAGGGACCTATGAAAGCAAAGTTCTTCCATAGTGAATAAATCCTTAAGAAGGACCAAAATGAAGAGGTCTAGCACACTTAAGTCTATAAGTTTAATTTCCTTCTCATTTCACAAAAGATTCTGACCCAATCTATATAGTACACAAGAGATATTCAATGATTATTTTCTGGGTCAATGTAACAAACCAATCATATTTGCTGGGCTTCAGATTATAAAGAAGGAAATTTTTGTTGTTATAGCTAAATCACAGTCAACTGGCTTTCTTAATTTTGGTGTACTTTCAGGTATATTAAATGACCTGGCACTCTTAAGCACAGCATGGCTGAGCCAGGAGAGGTGAAATAAGAACAAGAGAAGTGGGGAGGAGGGGTATAAGAACATAGTTTGTGCATTCTATTGATGTTAAGTTGGTATTCAAGCAAACGAGACTGTCATAGATTTAAGATGTTAAATTTAAGCCCCATGGTAACTACAAAGAAAACACTGGAGAATATGCAAGCTCATAGAGACAGAAAGTAGAGTTCAAGTTTGCCAGGGGGAAAGAGAATGGGAAGTTAATGCATAATGGGCATAGGGTTTCTGTTTGGGTAGATGGGAAAGTTTTGGTAATGGAAGATGTTGAGAGTACCACAACATTTTGAATGTGATTAATCCACTGAATGGTATGATTTGGGAGTGGTTAAGATGGGAAAGTTTAGGTTGTTTATATGTTCCCATAATTTAAAAAGGTTCTAAGGAGCAACTAAGACCACAATGACAAATTAAATGCAGCGTGTGATCCTGGATGGAATCTGGAAGGGAGTAGGATAGACTCAAAATAACATTATTGGGACATTATTGGAATACAAATGGTAAGCTTTATATGTGTTAAATGTTTTGAACTTGATAACTGCACCTAAAATGGTTACATAAGTGAATATGTAATTTCATGGGGTTCATGAGCTTGAATTGAAAAATATCAACTTATCTTTATTTTCTCTGACCTCTAATTGAAATCTAGCATTTCCTTCACTTATGAATGTATGCAATAAATAAATTACAGTAGTATTCATTTCACCTGGCTGGCAAAGGGGTCCATGGAACAAAAAAAAGGTTAAGAACCCCTGGGTGAGAGGAAAAGAAAAATGGATACTTTAGTATGGTACTGCCTGTAAAAAATTACGTCTAAATGAGAACTGTGAGTTCAGCTAATTAGTGCAATGTTTTGTACATATTAGATATTCAGTAAGTCCTTTAATGTCTATAACTTAAACATGTATTTGTTTCTTAAGAAACTTTTATTTAATAAATACGTACTGTGGGGCTAGGTGCTGTGCTACATACTGGGGATACAACAGGAAGCAAAACCAAACACGTTTCCTGTTCTTCACTACTGCTCCACAGGCATTAAAATGTTATCTATTCCATCAAAGTACGCTTATCTCTTGGTTTGCTTTGTCATCAAGACAATCATGGGGTGGAGGAAGTGGAGAAAGAGGGTAGGGAGAAGCATAGAAAAATCAGCCCTTTTTCAGATGCACCATCAACTCTGTGTCTGAAGAAAATTCTGAGAAGTCCAGTTTTATAGGAATTCTACAGCAGTAGCTATAAAAAAAGATGTTTTTTAATTAATTCATGTCTGCTGAGTCCTACAGCCTGGGTCCACCCCTATCATGAGTGATGCTTCAGGCTTTCTTTTCTTCTCTCCCTGCTATTCCTGATACTGCAGTAGCTGAGGAACAGCCTGAGCTGGGTACAAACACTCCCCTGATTGGGAGCAGGGTGACAAGGGAAAAGGAGTTGGGCTCATTTCACTGGTGGGAGTGAATAATCTGCTTCATGCTTTTTCTCTGCCCTTGACTCATAGTCTTTCTAAGAAGCCAGATCACAAGTGGCAAAAGCACTGGGTCAGGTCAGGTTTGACTGAAATACTGTGAGGTATACATTGTGAAAGAAATTAATAAAAAACATGACATTTCTATGTGAAGAATATGGAGCTTACCAGAGAGTTTCTCTACATTTTCCTTACCAGCATAAATAACCTATTATCATTGGTCCAAACACTAGGGAAAGTATCCTGGATAAATAACAAAATATATTTTCCCAAATTGGGATATTAAGACTGGCAAGAACTTTTTCAGATGTTGATCATGGTTGATATGAAGCAGAGGCCTGTTCAGAAACTGGAAGAACTGAGTGTGAGCTTGTTCATATCATGTATGAGACACCTACATGTCTAGAGTCCAGGAAATACTGCAGAGAACTCTGCAGGTGGCTTTCCTCCTATTGAAGCTCACAGGAACTATGTGCCAGCAGAAACAGTCTTTAAATGCCAATATGACCTGGTTAGGATTTCCTTCCCTCCAAGAATAAAGGTAATGAACACTTCAGAAGAATACTTAAAAGCATAATAAAAGAAAATAAATCACCCATAGAAATACCCTGACTAGTATTTTAACATACTTCTTTAACCTTTTTTTCCTGTATTTTTTCCCTAGTATATTTAAGATCAAACTATCCTGATATGCTTTTGTCATGAAGATGTGAACGATAAAGCACCATTTAAGTTATACCATTCTTTATCCCTTACCCTGATTTAATTCATAGCACTTATCAGGTACTGAAATTTATGTATTTGTTTATTTCCTACCTTTGCCATATACCTACAAAGAAAGAACTTTGTTTTGTTCACTACTGTATCCTCAAGACATAGAATGAGTTCTGGCAAATAAGAGACACTCAAAATTTTCTTTTAAAACATTAAAAGAAAAAGGTGACAGAAACTGTTTATTTGTTTAGGGTCTTCGAAACTGATATAATGTTTCTTAGCACAACCTTAGACCAACAGGAAAAATAAGGGAAACCAGTTTTAAGGCTCACAAATAAAAATTCCCCTTGAAACAGCTGTCTACCAGAGAATTTTGGGAAGACAAAGAAACTTTTCCCCCCGTGATCCATTCAAATACAAGATAATCAAGCTCATAGAAGACCTTCAAGAAATACCCATGTATAATCTAAGGTGGAGATGGTGATTATAAATTAAGAATCCATTCTCCCCCAATTCATTAACTAAATTACTCATCCACCCACCCATCCACTCAACATTTACTAAGCATCTATTAAATTCAAGGCTAGGTACTAGGGGTGAATAAGACACAATACCTACCTTCAAGGAGCTCAGGATTTAAGTGAATGATACACATGTACACTATTGCTATAAGTAAGTGTTAAAGTTCAAAGACAACAAAGGAGAAGCAACACCTAGATTTATGTGGAAGAGACAAAAGAAGACTACAAAAAGGGTTTCACTGTCTTTTACTTGTAGACAGGAGAGAGACAATTTATAAATACACACCTACTTATGCATACAAATGTTTCCATTCAAAAATTAAGTAGACTTGAAGAGACAATCATGGCCTGTGATTTTGAAAATGGCACAAATTAGAGCAGAAACCTGAAAGTAAGCAGAGGCTAAGAACAGTAAAATACATAAACATCTGCATGCTAAGCCTGAGTCATTACCTGCAAAAGGGAAGACTTACTTGGCATTTCATTCCTGCTGGAGTCAAAGATGGCTTGGGAAGGTTATGAGGTCTCTTGTATATCTTCAGGATGTTATAAAGCTTTAATTAGTAATTTAAAAGAGTCTACATTTTCTTAGTCAGAAGTTAGTAAAATATTTCATGCAAAAAGTTTTCTGGCACCAGAAAAGTTATAATAAAGTGGAAAAATAATTTTTACAAGTTAAAAAAAAGTATATGTAAAAATTGAGTGGTCTGGAATTGCTTTCCTTAGTTTTCTTTCTTAGTGTGCAATGAGTCTATACACTAGAAGCAAACACTAACAAAACCCCAATGTAGAGCAAAACATAAAAACATTTGTATCTTTCTCTCCCTATCATAACTACTACATTTAAAGGTGGGATGGAATAATTTATCATTTAATTTTTAAGAAGAACAAAAATATATTCTAATGTTTTTATTTATTTTGAAAGCTTATCGTTCTCCTGCTCTGTAGGATTCATCTTTTTGCTGGTTAAAACTAAATTTCCAGGTGAAAGAAAAGGATAGGAGAAGAAAGGGGGGGGAGGGGTAAGGAAGGCAAATGTCCTGTGTTTGGTGACCTTGGTATGTAATGTTACCTCCCTAAGCCTTAGTGGTTTCCAGGTGTTGGGATTTTATGAATAAGTAAACTATTTAAATAAATAAGTTATAATAAATGGTAAAAACACAGATTAGCCAACTTAGAAGAACTAAAAAAATAAAAGTTCATCTTTCATTTCACTTAGTTGCTTAATCGATAGGGAGTTTACATTCGGGTCAGTTAAGATGAGTTCACACTGGAATAGTTTTGGTAATGGATGGTGGTTATGGAAGCATAACACTGTGAATATTATCAACAGCACTAAAATACATATTTGAATGTGGTTATAAGGGGGAAATTTTAGGCTGTATATATATCACTAGAATAAGAATTTTTAAAAATTATATTCATAGGATTGTATAACACAATGAACCCAAGAGTAAACCATGGACTATAGTAAATAGTACATTTATAAAAATGTTCTGGGAAGCGGCTGTGGCTCAATCAGTAGGGCTCCCGTTTACCATATGGGAGGCCCCGGGTTTGGTTCCCGGGGCCTCCTGGTGAAGGCAAGCCCGCCCGCACGGCGTGGTTTGCTGACCCAGCGAGCACAAGCAGCAAGGGGGAGATAAATGAATAAATAAATAAAATCTTTAAAAAAAAAAAAATGTTCTTTTGTCAGCTGCAGCAAGTGCACCATACTAATGAAGGGTGGTAATAACAGGGTATAAATGGGAACTTTGTTACGCATGATTTTTCTTTAAACCTACAACTTCTATAATAAAATTTTAAAAATAAAGGGTAAAGAGAAACTCAAAGAACAATAACAACAAAAAGATAAAATAACAGACAATGATCTTATAAAATACATAAACTAGTTATTAGTTAGTTGTCTTGGCAAGGATTATGCCTTATCACCCCATCCCCAAAAAGAAACAATTGTAATGTTCATCAAAAGGGAACTGGCTAAATACAGTATGTATTTCCATATAATGGAATAGTAGGCAGCTTTAAAAAAGAGTGAGAAGAGATCTGTTTATAATTGATGTGGAGAAGTATGGCAAGATATGGAATAGTATGTATAGTATGATATCTCTCTCTCTAAAAGGTTAGTATGTACACTGACAGAGTCTGAATGAACTAGTATCTTTCTCTTCTCAGTGGTTACCACAGAAGAGAGATGGGGATTACAGAGAGGCTCCCCACCCTGGTTTACATATTTCTGCAGTGTTTGCTTTTTATGTTTTGTTCCAGTAAAATGGTTTAAAAATAATAATAAGAAGAAACTAAAAAGAAGAGGAAACTATCTTAAACAGTCCTTTCCAGGAAAAAACAGTAAGCAGTTGACACACACACACACACACACACACACACTATACAGTCCTTATTTCATTTGGAACCGATGAAAAGTAATATTAGTCTGTATTTAGAAACCACTAAATAAAATAATAGTAATAATAGCAGCAGTGAACAGTGTGATAGAAACCATGATAAATACTTTAACATAAATTATCTCATTTAATCTACCCAACAAACCCATGAGATATAATTATTAACCCCATTTTACCATTTAGAAAACTGAGACTCAGGAAACTTAACTAGCAATTTTATTTGAATAAATCCTGGTTGTAGGACTCAAGAATCTATGTATTAACCGTGAAATCCGTCTCTTGACCATTAATGTTTTTACTCAATTCAGTATCTTGTAACTATGAAGCAGATTTGAGACAAATCATTTATTCATACTTAGGCAATCAGTTGGTAAGCCTCTGCTATGTGTCAGAAGCTGCAGGTAGGATAAGTAGGGTCTCTGCATGAGCAACTGAGTAAATGATGATACTATTAACAGAAATGGGATATTCAGAAAAACATTCAGTGCTGTTTTTCATTTCATAGATTATAAAACTTTAGTTTCAGACATATACCTGTGACACAAAAAGACCTTCAAGAAACAAGTGGGGGAAGCGGATATGGCTCAAGTGGCTGGGCATCGGTCTACCACATGGAAGGACCCAGGTTTGATCTCCGGGACCTCCAGGGGAAAAAAAAAAAAAGGTGAGCAGTTGAGCTGGGCCCGCATGGATGTATAACGAGCCACGCAGCAAGATGATGACTGCAATAAAAGAGACAAGGGGAGAGTCACGGTGAGATGCACCAAAAACCAGGAACTGAGGTGGCACAAGTGACAGGGTGCCTCTCTCCCACATCAGAGGTCCCTAGGATTGAAGCCCGGTGAAGCCTGGAGAAGAAAAATGAGAAGAGAAGGCAAGAAACAGACACAGAAGATCACCCAGTGAATGGATACAGACAGCAAGCAGGGGGTGGGGGGGAACGCATAGAACTGTACACCAAAACAAAAAATAAAGTCGATTAAAAAAAAAAAGAGACAAGTGGATATATGGAAACACACACACACACAAACCACACATGCACTGAAGGTTAGTAACTTATATTTGTAGTTAGTAGCAAGATCAAATGTTTCAGAATGATGATTCTGGCAGTAATGTGGATGACAGATTGGCAGGTGAAGAGACTCAAAGCAATTTAACATAATAATTCTGGTAAAAGATTATAAGGACTCAAAGATGAGTATGAAGAAGAGAAGATAATCAGGGTCCATTTGGGGTAAAAACAAAGAACTTGGTAACTTACTGCATGTGAGAAATGATAGGGAAGAAGTCTAAGGTGATTGGATGAGGGCCAAGATAATAATGTCATTAATACAGCAAGTAGAATGTAGTAAGAGGTACAGAATTTGCTTTTTGTTTATATTATTTTTTTGAGGGGAAACTAATTGGAAATTATGATTATTTCAATTATAAGCATGTTGAGCTTAAAGTGCCTAAGCAGAAATATCTACCAGGTAATGTGAAATACAGTACTGGAGTTCAGAACTAGAGGACTAAATCTAGGAGTTATCAGGAAACAGGTTATGGTTGAAGGCACAGAACTGTACACCACCACCACAGGAAGTATATATAGTGAGAAGAACAGAACCACAAGGGTAGATACAGAACTAAAGAGAGAGCCTTTACTCTCCAACTTCTTTCTTCTTCAGCTTTTTCTCCAGAAAATTCAGATTATTCTCTTGCTCCTGGTTTGAACATAAGGAGACACCTGCTCAGATGCCGTCTAGGAGTAGTCTGTCCTGAGGGAATAGAGACCAGCACAAAAAAGGACAACAGGAAGATCTTTTACAACATATTAGTCAAAGTGTGGTTTATGGAACCCAGTGCAAAACCAATAATAGATAAACTGCTGGTGCCTTAGCAGAAATCAAGGCAGTGGCACTAAACTGTACTAGTTGGTAGTCATTGTATCCTTCATTACCACAAACTTGCAGAAAAACAAAAGAGAAAAAAGATCCAATTGCAATTAAGAAAGTCTGCCCTTGATGAATCAATAAAACAATTAATTTTATCAAGTCTTGACCCTTGGGAACACATCTTTTTAAAAAACTCTAAGTAAGAAAAGTACTTCTGCCATATGGCAAAATATGATGGTTATCTGTAGGAAAAGCAGTTGCAGGATGGCTTGAGATTTGAGCTGAACTAGTTTTTTTCATGGAACACAAATTTTATTGGAAGGAACAAGTGACAAACTATGTTTATTCAGACTTGGGTATTTGACAGACATTTTCTCCAAAATAAACCAAGTGAGCCTGTCACTTTAAGGAAAACAAATGACAGGATTATTGCCAATGACAAAATTCAAGCTTCCATGTAGAACTAGAATTTTGGAAAACTTGTTACCTGCCACTGTAATCTTAACAGCAACTTTACCAATACTTTTCTGATGAGATGGATAGTGATTTTTTTTTTTTTTTTTTTTTTTTTTTTTATTGTTGTGGATTGAATTGTGTTTCCTTGGAAAGATATGTTCAAGTCCTAATCCCGTCCTGTGAATGTGACCTTATTTGGAAACGGTGTCTTTGTAGATGTAATTAGTTAAGATGAGGTCACAATGGATTAGGGTAGACCCTAATCCAGTATGACTGATGTATCTATATGTGTGTGTGGGGGTATTTGTGCATGTATGTATATATGTATGTATTTAGAGTTCTTACAATAAGAGGGAAATTTGGACACAGGCACAGAGGGAAGAAGGTAATGTATAGAAAGAGGTAGAGCTTTTATGCTGCCAAAAAACCAAGACATGCCTGTGGCAACCAGAAGCTGGAAGAAGCAAAGAAGGACCCTTTGGTTGAGACTTCACAGGGAGCATGGCCTTGCCAATACCTTAATTTCAGTCTTCTAGTCTCCAGAATTGTGAGACAATAGATTTCTGTTGTTTTAAGCTACCCAATTTGCAATAATTTGTTACAGCAGCTCTAGGAAACCAATGCAATTGTCTAATGAAATGTGTTACCATTTGGAAGATCTGCAGTAACTCAGTGAGCCAATATTTTCCAAATGATGCATGATATTACAAAATCATATGTAGATCAATGGATTTTATTTTTTTTAGGTACCGGGGGCTGGAAATGGGACCTCATATGTGGGAAGCCAGTGCTCAACCACTGAGTCACACTGGCTCCCCTGACTTGGTTTTTTCATTTGTTTTGCTTGTTTTTTGTTTATTTATTTTTTTAGGAGGCATCAAAACTGGACCAGGGACCTCCCGTGTGGGAAGCAAGTACTCAACCACGTGAGCCACATCCACTCCCTTGACTGTAATGTAATACAATATGAAAAGTTCACTGATATTTTTCATATTTCATACTGGAACTAACTATAGGATCAAGGAAGAAAATTCACAATTATCTGAAAAGGTTATTAAAGTACTCCTCACTTTTCCAACTAGATATTTGTGTGAAGCCAGATTTTTTTCATTTCACATACTTAAAACAAAAAAAAAACAGTGCAGCAGGATTGAATGAAGTAGTAGACAGGAGAATCCAGCTATTTTCTATTACATCAAGCATTAAAGAGTTTGGCAAAAAATATATAAACAATGCTACTCTTTTCACAATTTTTTTGGATATAGAAAACAGTTATTTTTCTTAAAAATGTTAATTATATTGATATGTAATGATTTATTTTTTTTAAACTTTATTTTATATATTTAATAATTGAAAATATAAAAAATTAAAAACTAAAAAGTAAACACAGATGAATAAATATATACATTTCTCAATTAAATCTAATGGATACATATAAATTTTTTTTGAATCAAACAATATATTACACAATATATTTGGTTCATAGTAACCCATTCATACAGTATTTGTCCTTTTGTGTCTAGCTTGCTTCACTCAACATAATGTCCTCCAGGTTCATCCATGTTGTCATATGCTTTACAACTTCATTTCTTCTTAGAGCTGCATAATATTCCATCATGTGAATAGACCACAGTTTGTTTATCCATTCACCTGTTGATGGACACCTGGGTTGTTTCCAACTTTTGTAATGGTGAATAATGTTGCTATGAACATCGGTGTGCAGATGTCTGTTCATGTCACTGCTCTCAGTTCTTCTGGGTATATACCCAGTAGTGGTATTGCAGGGTCACGTGGCAAGTCTATATTCAATTTCCTTAGGAACTGCCAAACAGTCCTCCATAGTGGTTGTACCATCCTGCATTCCCACCAACAGTGAAGAAGTGTTCCTATCTCTCCACATCCTCTCCAACACTTGTAATTCTCTGTCTTTTTAATAGTGGCCGTTCTGATAGGTGTGAAATGATATCTCATTGTAGTTTTGATTTGCATTTCCCTAATCATGAGTGATGTTGAGCATTTCTTCACGTGTTTTTTTTGTCATTTGTATTTCTTCTTCGGAGAAATGTCTATTCAAGTCTTTGGCCCATTTTTTAATTGGGTCGTTTGTCTTTTTATTGTTGAGTTGTAACATCTCTTTATATATCCTGGATATTAAACCCTTATCAGATATGTGATTTCCAAATATTTTTTCCCATGGAGTTGGCTGCCTTTTCACCATTCTGACAAAGTCCTGTGAGGTGCAAAAGTGTTTAATTTTGAGGAGGTCCCATTTATCTACTTTTTCTTTTGTTGCACGTGCTTTGGGTGTGAGGTTCAAGAAACCACCACCTACTACAAGGTCTTGAAAATGTTTCCCTACATTTTCTTCTAGTAATTTTATGGTCCTGGCTTTTATATTTAGATCTTTGATCCATTTTGAGTTGATTCTTGTATAGGGGGTGAGATAGGGGTCCTCTTTCATTCTTTTGGTTATAGATATCCAGTTCTCCCAACCCCATTTGTTGAAGAGACGGTTTTTTCCCATTAGTGTGGGCTTGGTAGGTTTGTCAAAAACCAGTTGACTGTATAGGTGAGGGTTTATTTCTGGATTCTCAATTCTATTCCACTGATCGATGTGTCTATCTTTATGCCAGTACCATGCTGTTTTGACCACTGTAGCTTTGTAATATGTTTCAAGGTCAGGCAGTGAAATTCCTCCCACGTTGCTCTTCTTTTTTAGAATACTTTTGGCTATTCGGGTGCATTTACTCTTCCAGATGAATTTGGTAATTGCCTTCTCTAATTCTGTAAAGTAAGCTGTTGGGATTTTGATTGGTATTGCATTGAATCTATAAATCAGTTTGGGCAAGATTGACATCTTCACGATATTTATTCTTCCAATCCATGAACATGGAATGTCTTTCCATTTGTTTAGGTCTTTTAAAATTTCTTTTAGCATTGTTTTGTAGTTTTCTGCATATAGGTCCTGTACTTCTTTGGTTAAATGAACTCCTAGGTATTTGAGTCTTTTTGTTGCTATTGAAAATGGAATTATTATTGTTTTTTAATGACATCTTTTAAAAATTTCTCAGTTTTAATTTCTGATACAGTAAATACTGATAGGTATGACCCATATAAAGAAAAGCTCTTTAGGTTCCACAATAATTTTTAAGAGTGTAAAAAGGGGTCCTGGAACCAAAAAGTTGCTGTATTTGATGCTCTCCAAGGATGCTTCAAATAACCCACTTTTTTTCCTAATTATTTTTCATTGTTGCTAGAACAAGAGCCCAGTAAGGCTTAAGTCTGGAGTTATCTCCCCCATCTCCAAAGTCCTCTCATGGACAACTTGCAAGCTTCTTGCTAAAATACTTTCATTTTTTTACTCAACATTTCCCATTTCATTACATTCCCTATATTTCCTC
This sequence comes from Tolypeutes matacus, assembly GCA_026826555.1. NCBI lineage: Eukaryota > Metazoa > Chordata > Mammalia > Cingulata > Chlamyphoridae > Tolypeutes > Tolypeutes matacus. Next base: position 46,534,881 of record JAKSZT010053883.1, read on the forward strand.
AAATTTTGAATCTAAGGATTTCGTGATTTTTGTCGTTTACTTAGATAAGTAGAGAGACAGGATAATACAGTGGAAAGATCAATGGACACTGATTCAGAAGCAAACTGATAATGTGGCCCTGGGGTTCAGCTTCCCTTCCATGATGTTAGAAAATTAAACTAGATAATGGTTCTCAAACTTTATATGGAACCGTAATATATGACACAAGTAAGTGGGCATTTTATTACTCTAAATTCATTTTAAGTTCAAATTTATAACATTTACTTATCATAATGACAATAAAAACAAAAGCTATCTTGCTTAACACAAACATTTAAAGTCCAGGGTCCAGGTGGTTGTTTCATTTGAAAACCCTAATTCACTCAGAGAAATAGTTACAAGAGATACATTTTAAAACAGGTTTCTTATAATCTCAGAGTAGTTTATTTTTATTTAGAACCTTGCACAAAAACCTAATCCAATAGAATTTTATAGCGCACTCCAATTTCTTAAAATTTTGCTTGTAACATATATAAATGCATGTGTTTATTTAAACTGCATTTTAATTTTTTATTTTTATTTTTTTTTATTTTACCGGGAGGTCCTGGGGATCGAACCCAGGTCCCTCCATATGGGAGACGGACGCCCAACCAGTTGAGCCATATCCGCCCCCAAACTGCATTTAAAAAAAAAACTCAAAGACACTTAAAAATATGAAACTAGAATCTGTCAACTTCCTGTAGCACCTCCCTAAAAGCTGGTTTCTTGGAATATAATATGAAAACCCTAACCCATAGGATGTCTAAGGTTCCTTCTAGCTCTAAGGTAGGCAGCAGTGTAAGTAGGAAAGAAAAAAAAAATCTGTGTCACACCGTCACTCCAATCTTTAAATTTTCAGGATGAGGCAGAGGTATAATAACACAGTGGCTAAGAGCACAGGTTCTGTAATTAGACATGGATTGGAAACTAACCATTGCTACCTATCAGTTTTTGTTACCCTGGGCAAATTACTTGGCCTGAGTCTCAGTTTCCTCATCTTTAAAGTGAGGAATAACATTACTTGTCTCATGTAACTGCTGTAAAGATTAAAGGAGAAAAATGTGAAAACAAACTATATATGGCTGGGGAAAAAAAAGTACAGTCCTCTGATACTTCCTTGAGTTTGTAGAAGGTCTATGTAACTCAGCCCTAGACACCACTAATGTGTAGCCCATTCAACTCTAAAGAGTTTTTGATTTCATGATTCTCATTCACTGGGCTCCCATTATATGCACTCTGAGAAGAGAAACTGACTCATTCATTCATTCATTCAAAAATATTATATGTGTAAGGCACAGTTTAAAGTTGTTGAGATATATCAAGAAAGCAGACAAAGATCCCAGTTTCTTGTGGCACTTAAATTCTAGTGGGAGTAGATAGATTATAGAAAAAAAATTATTTATATAGTATGCTGGAAAGTAACAAGCAATAAGGAAAAACAAAGAGTAAAGAATGGTAAGATAGGAGTGCTGGGTTGCAGTATGGTAGCTATAAATTTTAAACAGGGTGGCCAGAATAAGCCCCACTGAGAAGATGACATTTGAGCAGATTTGTTAGAGGTCACAGAGATTACCATGTAGCTATATGGAGAAAGGTCATCCCAGGAAGAGGGAGCAGCTAGGGCAAAGGGCCTAAGGAACACTAGACTTGTTTGAGAAACAGAAGGCCAGTGTGGCTGGGAGGAGAGATGTTAAGGCTTTTACTGTGAATGAAATGAGTAATTACACCAGGGTTTTGAGTAGAAATGTGACAAGATCTGACTTAAGTTTATCTCCCTGGCTGCTCTGTTGAGAAAAGACTGGAAGATAGCAAGAGTAAAATCTAAGAGATAGTAAAGAGGCTTTTAGAGTGATTCTGGATGCAGTTTGAAGGTAGTGCCAGTAGGATTTCCTGACAGATTGGAGATGGAATATGAGAAAAAAAAGAAGAACCAAGCATGACTTTAAGGTTCTAGGTCTGAGTAACTTCAAAGATGAAGTTGCTGTGCGAATATTCTCGCTGCCCTGATTTTGTGATAATCAGGGTAGGCTAAACATTTACTATATTAGAAACCATGCATGTGTCCCCAGACCTAGTTTTTTTCCCCAGGTCTGGTCTTTGGAATGCTGGTGATAAACTAAGCCTGATTTATTATATGACCATCCTGTATGGGAAAAGACTAACTTTGGGTATCTTTGGTCAACCTTAAGAGATATAACAGGGGAATGGATGTGGCTTGGGTGGTTGGACGTCCATCTCCCATACGGAGGGACCTGGGTTTGATCCCTGGGACCTCCCGATAAAAATAAAAAAAGAAAAATATAGAAGGCGTGTGGGCCACCAGGCTCTGTGCGCAGGTGCGCTGCCAGGCCCTGCACATGGGTGTGCTGCCAGGCCCCACGAGCCACACAGCAAGATGATGATGTAACAGGAGAGTGACACAAGGGAGAGCAAAGACAAGACGCACTGAAAAACCAGGAACTGAGGTGGAGCAGGCAATAGAACACCTCTCTCCCACATTGGAGGTTCTGAGGATCGAATCCCAGTGAAGACAGGAGGAGAAGGATGAGAAGAGAGGGCAGGAAACAGACACAGAGTCACCCAGCGAATGGACACAGAAACAGCAAAATCAGGATGGGGGCGGTAAAAATGGATAAAAGTAAATAAATAAATCCTTAAAAAAAATGTATAGGGGAGGAAGATACAGACTATAGTTAGTAGTAAAATAAAGCTCTTTCATGATTTGTTAACAAATGTTTCACAACAATGCAGGTTTTGTGTGTGTGGGGAGGTGATGTGTGGGAGCCTTATGTGATGTTATGCATGTTTGTTTTATAAGTTCATGATGTTTATGTATGTTCACGTACGAATGATATACTTCAATAAATTGTTTTTGTTTTTGTTTTTTAAAAAAAGATGAAGTTGCCATGAATTAAAATGGACAGGACTGCAAGAGAAGTAGGTTTGGGGAGGAAGATTAGGTGTTCAGTGTTAGACATGTTGCATTTGATGTAACTATCAGATATTCAAGTAGAGATATCATATAGATATAGGTAGCTGGATATGAGTCTGGAGTTTAGGAAACAGATGTAGCTAAAGATATAAATCAGTATACAGATAGTAATTGAGACCACAAAACTGGATGAGATTCCCAAGGGAGTACAGATAGAGAAGAAAGAGGTCCAAGGATTAAGACCCGGAGCAATACAACTTTAGGAGGTTGGGAGAAGAGGAAGAATTGGCAAAGAAGACTGAGAAAGAATAATCAACGAAGTTGGAAGAAAACCAGAGACAATGATGAGAGCAATTTTGGTGAAGTTATAGCAGTAAAAGCCTGAAAGGGTAGAAAAGACTTTGAAATTAGAGATGGGGACTCTATCAAGGAGATTTCCCATAAAGAAGACCAAAGAAATAGGATAATAACTGGAAAAGGATTGGGGATATGAGTATTTTTGTTGTTGTTGTTAAAGATGGGATAAAATAACACGATATTTGTACGCTAATGGGAGTGATCCAGTAAAGACTAAAAGTTTAATGATTTATAGAGAAAGAAGAGAAATGATAAAGTGATATCCTTGAATAAATGAGAAGGTACGGTATCTAGTGTACGAGTGAAAGAGTTAGTTTTATATGTGAGCATCTATGAAGTATATATAGTACCAAGTGAAAAGAGAGACTGTAGGTTCAAATGTTGTAGGTAGATAGATGTGATGATGGTGGGGGTCTGCAGAAGTTCTCTTCTGATTAATTTTATTTTTTAGGGAAAATAGGAAGAAGGTCATCAGAAGAGAGTGAGGAGGAGATGCTAGGAGGTTGAGGGGAAAGGAGAGGGAGAAGGTGTGAAATGGTTGTCTAGGGAATGGGAGAGTGAATTAAGAATGTATGATGTGGGGATAGGACTTCCAGGAAGATGGCATCAGAGTAGGTAGACAGAGCTCAACGCTTACGAAACAATGGAGGAAGAGCAAAAAGCTGTCTGAGGGAGCTGCTTTAGGGATCTGCAGATGAGAAGAGTGCTGCACATTGTCCAGGAGGGCAAGGGAACAGAGAGGTGAAAAAGCCAAAACAAAAACCGTCAGTTACTAGCCCTGGTGGCTGGGAACAGCACCCATCCCCCACCCTCACTGCAGCCTGGTAAACCTGTGGCTCACAGCAGCCAACTGAGAGGGGGACATCTAAATAACTTCTTCCCTGGGAAAATGGAGGGTGCAGTGGAGGGTGGAGAGTGGTTTCTCTTCAGTGAGTTTGGCCAGCAGAGTCTGCTTTGAATCTCAACTCTGACCACACCAGAATCACTGTCAAGTGGAGGGTGAAAGAGGCACCTCTGTGGAAAGATTCACCAAAGAGTGGCATCTGCTGGCATGCTGGGAAACTGCAGGAAGAAGAAATGTATTTTGGAGTCTCTCATGTCCCAGACTCCTTGGATCTCATCTATACTCCATTAGTGGTCCTTGGAGGTATTTTAATAATATAAGCTGGACAGTTTTATAAAACTTAAAGTAAGTTGAACCAAAAATCAAGGATGAGCCATGAAACAAAACCACTAGGGAAAAGATAGAAACTGATTGTCAGAGTAAATTCACCAACATAATCAGATGCTTAGACATCAGCAAAAAATGGCAAGCCATAGCAACAAAGTAGAAGAGATGGCCAAGCCAAAGGAACACACCAAAAATTCAATGAGACACAGGATTTAAGACAACCAATCAATGATAAACACGCAAATCTCCTAAATCAATTCAAGGAGTTGAAGGGAAATACGACAAAAAAGATAAAGGATATTAAGAAGACACTGGGTGAGCATAAAGAACAAACTGAAAACCTGGAAAGAAAAATAACAGACCTTATAGGAATGAAAGACACAATGGATGAGATTAAAAACACATTAGAGGCATAGAATAGCAGATGTGAAATGGCAGAAGAACGAATAAGTGAAATCGAGGACAGAACATCTGAACTTAAAAAGACAAAACAGACCAAAAAAAAAAAAAAAAGGGGGGAAATTGAACAGGTTCTTAAGGAATTTGAATGACAACATAAAATGCAAACAAATACAAGTTATCGGTGTCATAGAAGGAGAAGAGAATGGAAAAGGGGCAGAAAGAATATTTGAGGAGATAATGACCAAAAGCTTTCTAACCATCATGAAAGACATAAATATCAATATCCAAGTAGAACAATGGACCCCAAACAGAATACATCTGAACAGACCTACTCCGAGTCGCCTACTATTCAGAATGAAAAATATCAGAGATAAAGAGAGGATTCTGAAAGCAGCAAGACAAAAGCAAAACATCACACACAAGGGAACCTGAATAAGATTAAGTGCCATACTCTCATCAGAAACCATGGAGGTGAGAAGAAAGTGGTATGATGTATTTAAGATACTGAAAGAGAAAACCTGCCAGCCAAGAATTTATATCTGGCAAAATGTCCTTCAAAAATAAGGGTGAGTTTAAAGTCTTTGCTGACAAACAAAAACTAAGAAAGTATGTTACCAAAAGACCAGAATAAAAGAGATACTAAAGGGAGTGCTGCAGCCTAAAAGGAAAAGATAGGGCAAGAAGAGTGTAGAAATGCAGACTATTAGTAAGGGTAACTTAAAAGGTAAAAAGACAGACAATAGTAAGATATGACAATGGAACGCCACAAGATAAAAGGACAAAGTAAGTACTGCCTTTACAGTAATAGCATTGAATGTTAACTGACTGAACTCTCCAACAAAAGACATAGACTGACCGAATGGATAAAAAAAATGAGCCATCTATATGTTGTCTACAAGAGACTCAATTCAGATGTAACGGCACAAACAGGTTGAAAGTGAAAGGCTGAAAAAAGATATTTCACACAAACAGTAGCCAAAGAAGAACTGGTGTAGTGATACTAATATCGGACAAATAGATTTTAAGTGCAAAACTGTTATAAGAGATGAAAAAGGTCATTATATATTAATAAAAGAGGCAATTCACAAAGAAGAAATAACTATAATAAATATTTATGCACCTAAGCTGGGTGCCCCAAGTTACATGAGGCATACACTGGCAAAACTGAAGGAAGAAACAGACATCTCTACAATAATAGTTGGAGACTTCAACACACCACTCACAGCATTGGATAGAACATCTGGACAGAGGATAAACAAGGAAACAGCTTATATAATATGATAAATGAGCTAGACCTAACAGATACTTATAGAGCATTACACCCAAAACAGCAGGATATACATTCTTCTCAAGTGCTCATGGATTCTTCTTCAGGATAGACCATTTGTGGGGTCACAAAACAGGTCTCAATAAATTTAAAAAGACTGAATTCTGCTACTAGGAATATATTCAGAAGAAGCGAAAGCAAGGATGTGAACAGACAATTCCACACCAATGTTCACAGAGGCATTATTCACAATTGATAAAAGATGGAAACAACCCAAGTGTCCATCAACTGATGAATGGATAAACAAAATGTGGTATATACATACAATGTAATACTATTCAGCTGTTAGAAGAAATGAAGTGGGATGCATATAACAACATGGGTAAACCTTGAGGACATTATGTTGAATGAAATAAGCCGGACACAAAATGACAAATATTGTAAGGTTTCACTATTATGAACTAAATACGATGAATAAACTCATGGCATTAAATTCTACAGTACAGATTACTAGGAGATAGAATGTGGGTTAAGAAGAGGGAGCTGATACTGAATGTTCATAGAATGTTTAATAAGATGGAATATAAATGTGAGGAAACGGATAGAGTTGATGTTAACACATTATAGTGAGTATAATGGGGGTAGTCTAGCTTAATGTAAGTTGAAGAAAAGCTAGAGGATAATCTAGGGACTGTATAACAATGATTTCAGTGATGGATAATGACTGTGGTTAACAGTACAAACACAAGAATGCACCTCTATTACAAGCTATTAAGAATACAGATAGGGAAGCAGATGTGGCTCAAGCAGCTGGGTGCCTGCCTACCACACAGGAGGTCCCAGGTTTGGTTCCCAGTGCCTCCTAAAAAAAAAAAAAGACAAACAGACACAGAGAGTGTACAATGAACAGACACAGAGAGCAGACAGTGAGCACAAACAATGGGGGGGGGGAAGAAATAAATAAAATAAATCTTAAAAAAAAAAAAAAAGAATACAGAGATACATGGAAAAATACAACTAATGGAACATATTGACTATAGTTAACAGTAATATTGTAATATTTTTACAGCAATGGCAAAGAAGGTATTATATCAATGCCAAGGGTCAATGACGGTGGTGTATAAGGAGGTATGCGATTTTTTCCTTTTGGAGTAATGAAAACTTTCTGAATGATGAAACTGAGAGCCACCGAGGGTACACATTGGATTGACTGTACAAAGCCAGGGACTGTATAACACAGTGAACCCCGTGGTGAATGATGGCCTGTGGTTAAGAGTATAAAATATGAGAACATTCTCTCATGAACTATCACAAATATACAATTCTAATACATGGTGTTAATAATAGGATGGTTTGTGGAAAAAATACACCAAATATAAGCTTTGGACTATAAATAGCAGTAGCATTATGATGATGCTCTTTTATTAATTGTAACAAACGTTATCACAACAATGTAAGGTGTTGGAAGTGGGGGTAATGTATGGGAATCCTATATGGTATCCATGATTGTTTTGTAAACTCACAACTTTTCAAATTAAAAAAAAAAAAAAATCACTTGGAAAACTCTTCTTCCAATGGAACACTTTACCCTGTCAACAGAAGAAGGTAACTCATCTTTTTCCTTAAAAAAAGAATGGACAGTATGACTCGTCACTAACCAGTATGGCTTTTATTTAACAAACACTTAAACAGCACTATGTACTAGGCACTCTTCTATTCTAATCCTTTACAAATATTAACCTAAGTTTTATAAAAACCTTTGAGGTAGATATTATCTCTCTTTTACAGATGATGCACAGAGGCTAAGTCTGGCCCCAGAATCTGCATTTTTAACCATTGTGTTTTTTCCAGTCTAGTTCAGCTGCACTGATCAATGAGAAGAGAAGGCAGAGAGCTGCATTCAACCAGTGTATGATCTTGCCAGGCAAATATGACAAAGGAAGAGAGGAACAGGACAATCAGGGTATTTTATATATACAAAGTATGATTGGCCATGGAATATAAGCTAGTAATGAGAGATGTGGTGACATTATAAACATTGTATGAGGATTGACCATGGACTATAAGCTAGTTAAGGAGAGATGTGGGGACCTCACAGAGGAGAGGAAGAGTAAAAACATGGTAGGACCAATGGATTGTAGGTCCTGGTGAGGTCAAAGGATTGATGGAATCAGGATATTAGAGGAAGTAAGCAGGTGGTCAGAGAGTGGGATGCATACAATATTAAGGAGAGGTTGTACTTACGGGTAATAGTAAAGTCTAGGGTCTAGGGTATGACCATGGGATAAATGGTTGAGGTAGGCTGGAGATCAAGACCACTGGAGAAGAGTTTAAGGACATGAGTGTCCAGGGTACTGGAAGCACCACCTACATGTCTATTGAAAAGTTAACTGGAGAAATAATGTCACTCCTACCTATCTGTTTCAATCTCTATACCTTCAATCTATGTTATTATCATATAATAACATTGTTTTTGTCCTTTCGTGGAGGAGAATCAAAGAAAGCTAAGTTTTATGGACAGACTTCATTGAATATGGCTCCATCTACTGCTAGTTCTTTAACCTTGTGAAAACTGCTTCATCTCTCTGTGTTCATTTCCTTATCTGTACAATAAATATAATATCAATTCTCATGTAGTTGCTGTATGAATTAAATAAGACAAAGTAAGTGAAAATGGTTAGCACATTGAATATTGGAATTCTGTAAGTGCTCAATAATTGGTAGCTATTATTGTTACTAGAATTAACAACAGTAAGTCTTAGCCTCCTCCTATAATAGGATATTAGTCATTTATTCTACAACCTTACAGAAAATGAGCTAGGAACTGAAATCAAAAGGGAAGACCAACAAAGGCATAAGAAATCTAGAGTGAGACTCAAATTTACCACTGCAGCCTTAACCCCATTTTCCCTCTATCTGAAAACCAGCTCTTTTCAAAATATTATCTATTTTCGCCCCCCTGGACATATTTTTTAATACTGCCTCCATTCCTTGCTCACATTGCTCTATTTGTTTCAGGTGCCCTCTCTTCCCATATATACTTGTTAAAATGCTAGACCATTCTTTCAAGGCATACCACAAAAGCCACTTTCTGCTTTGAAATCATTCATGATTTACCCTAAATGGATATGACTGCCCATTCCTTTAACTCTTGGAAGCTTTAAATAATAATTCTCATGGCACTTACCATTTCCTTAGGGTGTGCAATCAAGAGTTAATTATAAATGAATTAAGCTTTCAATTTATTCTCTTAGGTTACCTTTTCTAATCATTTAATATCCCTAGCTCATCAGCTTAAGACCGAGGGGCTTAAAAAGCACATATATTTTAAAAAGACATAATTTAACCATTGTTAGACCACAAGCCCTTTAGAAATCTCATTTGTTCTCATTCTAAACTTGTGTATTTTAAATCAATACCCAGCACTACATTATATCTTGGTTTCTACATATCTGTGGTTTATATCCCTCCTTGTTGCTACACTTGTAGAAAAGCAGGGATTTAATTTCCAAACTGAAAATAAATAATGCATACTGCCCAGTGAATTCTAAATTTATCTAAATTAAATTTCATCTTGTTAAATTTCACTCAATATAAGAAATCCAAGTTGTGAAGGTATTTCTACTAATCATTCTCTGTACTTGAAATCCTCAGTTTGTCACAATCAGCAAATTTGTGTATTGAACAATTCATGTTATTTTCATCTAGAAAAAGGCATCCTATTTTCAGTAAGATAAAGTATTTACATGCTTGAGGCCACTTCCCTCTAATTCCCTACTCTCTCACATAATAACTGGACTGTTTGTCAATTTTATTTTCAAATGAATAGTGGGAAAGAAATAGTTATTTAATTCAAAGAGCATTTTTTAAAAACTGAACCCAGAACCTTGTACATGGAAAGCTGGCGCTCAAACCACTGAGCTACATCCACTCCCAAGAAAGAACTTTTGAACTCCATCAGGTCTAGGTATGAATCTTGGCTTGACCTAGTTCAGATTTAGTAAACTGTACAATCTTGATCCAATTACCTAACTGTTCTGGTGCTCAGTCTCCTGATCTTTAAAATAAGACTATTATTTAAAAGGTTATTAAAAGAATAAATAAAAAACTAGATACAATAAACAAAGCATAAAGGCTGAGCACTAGAATAACATTTAGTTTTTCTCTTATTATAGATAAATTATTACACAATAAGAAATTTTCTCATTATAAGAATAATACAGATGGGAAGCGGCTGTGGCTCAATCAGTGGGGCTCCCGTTTACCATATGGGAGGCCCCGGGTTCGGTTCCCGGGGCCTCCTGGTGAAGGCAAGCCCGCCTGCACGGCGTGGTTGGCTGACCCGGCGAGCACAAGCAGCAGGGGGGGGGATAAATAAATAAATAAACAAAATCTTAAAAAAAAAAAAAAAAAAGAATAATACAGAGTATTATTAAGAGAACCTGTCCACTATTTGTAAAGCTATTATCATTACCTATTGGATGAAGTCACTAATCTTTTAACTTAGGCAAAGACCCGTAAGAGTCAATGCTGACTCTGAATGTGCTAAGCAACACTGCCTTTAATAAAGCAAATAATTTTTATTAGTTTTACAGATATTGGCTAGAGTACATATTCTAGGAAGATCTTTAACATAAATAAATGATAATGAATAAAAAAGTAAAAAATATTACACAAAAAAATAATTTGTCATTATTATTGGTAGATATTGGTAGATATATTGGATATAACTATACAATAATTTTAAAGCCATAAATAAGTATGGCAAATATATCTGGAGTCAAAACATTTTTTTAAAAAAGGAAGGCTAAAGGAAAAGATATTTATTATTCAAAGAAATTAATAAATTATTTCTTTACCTGAATCACTTGCTGCAACAACTGTTCCACCAGGAGCAAAAGGATCATTGTGCTTCAATGTTTCTACCTAAACAAATCACACAAAACCACAACTGAGAGAGGCAGTCTTTAACAGGTGAAACATCCCTGCCACTCAAAAGTGAATATTCATACCTTTCAATCAGCTTCCTCTAATGTTAATACCTTATACAATCATGGTACATCTACCAAAACTAAGGAATTAACATTGGTATAAAACCATTGAATAAAGAAGAGACATTATTTGGATTTCCCCAGTTTTTCCACTAATGTCCCATTTTTATTCCAAGATACCACATTACATTTAGGATACACACTGTTCTAATTCTTAAATATCCTAGTACTTAAAAATCAGAAAACGCTATAATTTCTAATTTTTAATTGTTGTCCAAAAGAATTTTAGTTTAATATTCTGTAACCAAGGGGTAGAGAAAAGCAGGAGAGGAGCAAAAAACAAACAAACAAAAAACCCCCCAAAAAACCCACAAGAGATAGCTTTCTGCTTAAAAATAATCCTGCTGCATGGGAAGCGGCTGCGGCTCAATTGGTTGGGCTCCTGTTTACCATATGGGAGGCCCCGGGTTCAATTCCCAGGGCCTCCTGGTGAAGGCAAGATGGCCCGCGTAGTGCGGTGAGCTGGCTCAGCAAGATGACCCAACAAAAGGAGACAAGCAGACACAGAAAAACACAAAGCAAATGGACACAGAGAGCACAAGCAGCAAGGGGGGGGGGGGTGGATAAACAAATAAATAAATACAAATAAATCTTTAAAAAAATAATAATAATAATCCTGCTGTTTTCAACAATAAGCCAAGTAAAAGTCTGGGATCAAATGGCAAGGGTGACTACAAAGTGTGAGAATTTTACTGGAAGCCAGAGATTCCTGATATTGAAACATCTTCCTACTTTATATTCTAGTTTTTAATCATAGTAAAACAAACTGCATATTTAAGAAAATATCAGAATTTTCTCTTTCAAGCAACAGGCTCTTTTCAAGGGGTCAGCCAAAAGCCTTAGCAAACAGAGCTAGGCAAAAGAGGTGGTAAATAGTTTTGAAATATTTATCTCCTACTCTGACTCATGGCTATCAGTTTAATCTGTATTATAGGCTCTATGTCCAATCGTTAAGAAGATGGATATTAAAAACTGAATGTCAAAGAACATTGCTAAATGTTTATAAATTTAAAAATTTCCAAGTAAAACAAATGTATTTGAATGGTAACGCCAACTGGGATTTGTAGGGATTTATAGTCTCTCTTTTTTTTTTGAGGTACCAGGGCAGGAATTGAATCCAGAACCTTATATATGGGGAGCCAGCGCTCAACTACTGAGCCACATCAGCTCCCCTGAGTTGATTTTTTCATTTGTTTTGCTTGTTGTTTGTTTTATTTTTGTTTTTAGGAGGCACCAGGAACTGAACAAGGGACGTCCCATGTGGGAAGCAGGTGCTCAACTGCTTGAGCTACAACCACTCCCCTATCATCTCTTTATAAAAGACGATCCATTAAAACTACTAGCATATTTTGGTTCCGGCAAGATGGCATTGGCTTAGGTGGGCACTCCCCAGCTCTCTAGCAAAAAACGGCTCAGAAGGGGCAAAATCCTACTGGAGTGAGCTGTTTTGGGAACCCACAGAGCAGGAGGCTTCAGGGCATTGATCTGTAGGGAACTGGACAAAGAGATAAAGAGCCCAAGGGAAAACCTTGGTGATGGAGTTGGTAGGTGTATGTCCAAGAGACTTTAATCTTTGGGCTGTCCATGTGTCCGTTGGACCCTGAGCCTCAACAGAGTTGCAACACCCACTCTCCAGTTCATTGGACTCACCCAGGACAACTAACAAGGAGGTGATAATGGACAACTATCATACCAAGGAACTGAGCAAGTCTACAACAGCAAGCAAGAGAGTCCTATCCATTGGCCGTATGGGACTGAAGTCCCCTCTCAATTAGAGGTGGAGCGGGCATCACCATTCCAGAGTCCTCAGGATTGGGGAATGAACTATGAACTACAGTAGACTTACTGGTATTCTACTATAGACTCATTGTGATTCTAGCAATGGAAGAACTTACATCATTGATGTGGAGGCAGTGGCCACTGGAGGTTCTAAGGTCAGGGAGAGGGAAAACAGGTACAACACGAGGGCATTTTCAGGACTTGGGAAATGTCCTGAATGACATTACAATGACAGATACAGGCCATTATATATCTTGCTACAGAATTGTGTGGGAGAGAGTGTAAACTACAATGTAAACTATAATCCATGCTTAGTGGCAATGCTCCAAAATATGTCCATCAATTGCAATGAATGTACCACACTAACAAAAGATGATGTTAAGGTGGGTAAATGTGGGTGGTGTGGGGAGTGGGACATATGGGAATCCCCTATATTTTTTATGTAACATTTATGTAATCTAAATATCTTTAAAAAATAAAAATTTTTTTAAAAAACCACTAACTACTAGTATAAGGATGTAATTAATACTAATCAAATTTTAGAAATGGAAATGATACCACTTATTTCAAATGGTGCCAATACTACTACTACTAAAACTGGCATACTAGATTACACTCTAATTATATATGCTGAATGAATTAATAGCAATTAATGAAAAAATTAAGCTGGTCTACATAGCAAGCTAACTTTCCATATTCCCTAATATGATAGTCAAAAATGAGGTGTGAGGAGCAATCACTGACATGTTAACTAAGTCACGAAGTATTATTGCTTTTTCTCTTGACTTTGATGGAAGGAAAAACAAGTAAGTCTGATTTTCAACAATAGCTTGCAGATTTGATTTACCATCAGAGAGAAAGAGGAAGAGCATGCCTACATACATGTCAATTTTAGTTTTTATTATACATTGTGCAACATGCTAAAAGACCATAAGGATAAAAAGGAGAATAGGATGGAATGTGCAACCCAAGAAGGAATAAGTGGTCATAAAATTCTCTTTATGTTATGTTCAGTTTATAATTAGTGAACTTAACATGTAAAGGCAATTTTCTTCATTAAAACTCAGGTAGTATGATTTTACAGAATTAATGTTTCAAAAATCTCTGACAAGGTCACCTAATTTGTCACTCAAATTCTCTCTTTTACATCAACCATCTACTCCTGCCTCTGCCAATATGATTTGTACCTGTCACATAAAAAGATGACATAAACTGCAGCTTTTATTATATTGTCAGCTTGATTTTTTGTTTTGTTTTTAATGGATAAATTCAGAGCTGTCTCAAGGGCATATGGCTTTCCAACACCAGTGAGAAAACTTAAAAATTAAAGTAGAACAAATAGTAGGAAAATCTCTCCATGGGAGAGGAACAGGAGAAATAAGTTTATTTTTAAATTAGGAAAAACTACTTTTGCTTTCTTGCTCTATAAATAATAGGAGTGAAGAATGAGGGGTCAGAATAAGGGAATGGGAAGGGAAGAATTCAGGTTGCAACCAATTTTTTAATGAATTTGGCAAATGGGCCCAAACTGCAAACTAAATGCTATAGGAAAATAGAGTATCTGGTAGCCTGTGGATACCACAAATATTCAGTTACAGAGTTATATGCCCAGTTTCACATCAATGGAAAATACCAGTTGTTGACTGTTGCAGTTGGACAGTTTGATGTAATTATGAATTCCAAAAATATAATTGATCATGCTTGTAAACCGATCCGTTAATCTGGGCATGATTAAGTTATGATTAGGACGTTGACTGGGCCACGTCAGTAGGGTGTTGAGCCCCCACCCCTTGATGGGTGGGGAATCTAATATAAAAGGCATGGCAAGAACAGAGTTGAAGCAGTTTTTGAGAAGCAGTTTTGATGTTGGAGAAAAGGCCCCAGAAGAAGAGAAGTGAGCCGTTCACATGATAGACTACAGCTGACCTTGTGGAGGAACCAGAAGAACTAAGCCCGGAGAGAAACGCAGCCCTGGGATGAGAGGAACACAAGAAGCCTGAACCCTGGCAAACGTGGGCAGCTGTCTTGCTCCAACACGTGGCAATGAACTTTGGTGAGAAGAAACTTAACGCTTTATGGCCTGGTATCTGTGGACTTCTACCCCAAATAAATGCCCTTTATAAAGACCAACCCATTTTTGGTATTTCACATTAGCACCCCTTTGGCTGACAAATACATTGACCAAGTAGCTCTTGACTAACTATAGTCAGGAAGCCAATTCAAGAATATCAAAATCTGTTATCTTTAAAAGAATCAATTATTCTTTGAAGGAAAATTACCTTAATCTAAAAGAATTAGAAAATCCAATTTTTGCTAGAAATGTCTGTCACAGAGCCATCCTTTCCTGGATCTGGTTTACTTATAGATGTGAAACATGCTGCTTCAAAAAATAAATCTTGTAATAAACATTAAAAACCAACCAAACAAACAAAAACACCTCCAAAACCATTCATAATTATTGAAATTCAGTGATAGATACAGGTAGGTTTATTAAAATATTTCATCATATTTATTTTGAGTATTTTAAAATATTCATAACATAAAACTTTAAAAGTGTTTAGGTGACAAAGCATGTAGCTGTATGACCTTGCGCATGTTAAATTAATTTTTCCGAGTCTCAGTGACCTCATTTTAAAAACAGAGATAACAACACCTACTTTGCCAGGTTGATGTGAACATAAGAAACAATGTATATAAAGCACTCAGAAGTATCTGCATCATGGTATGTGGTTATTAAATAGTGAATGGCTGAGCCAGACATTTAGTGGGAATTTATATTTCTTTACAAGATTAACGTTCAACATGTGTCTATAAATTAACATAAATGATTTTACTTTTCTAAAATATCAATGTCGTTCCTTTTATTTTCATTATTTCAATACTTCACCAAATATTTCTGAAAAGCTTTACTTAAGACTAATTTGTGGTTTTCCAACCATTTTTTTTTAAAGATCCACCCCTCCCCGTGGCTCCCTCATCTCTGTTTGTTGTTTTCGCTCATTGTTTACACTCATTGTCTTTTCTTTTTTCTTTCTTTCTCATTCCCTGCTTGTTTTTTCCTTTAGGAAGCATTGGTAACTGAACCCGGGACCTCCCATGTGGGAGGCAGGTGCTCAATTGCTTAAGCCACATCCACCTTTGCTCGTTTGTTTTTTCTCCTTGTCTGCTCATTGTTTTGCTCATTGTCTTGCTTGTTGTCTGTTTGTCTTCTTCTTTGTTTCTTTTCTTCTTTAGGAGGCACTGGGAACTGAATCCAGGACCTACCATGTGGGAGACAGATGCTCAACTGCTTGAGTCACATCCACTGCCCCAACTATTTATTTTTAATATCCCTAATGGAATAAAATTTGGTCCCTTTACATGAACTAGATTTTTGGATGCCATAAGTCATCCTAGTCAATTCTGGGATGATCAAGCTGTGAAACATCAGTTTGAACCAAAAACAAGATAGGCTGGAATAAGACTGAAATTCTAGTATGACTGGTCCAGCAGAAGTAATCTAAAAGAGGATTCTGTAATCAGTGTATAGTTCAAGAAACTCACTTAGGAGAAGCAGATATGGCTCAGGCGACTGAACTGCTGCCTACTATATGGGAGGTCCTGGATTCAGTTCCTGGTGCCTCCTGGAGAAGAGGAGCAAGACAGTGAGCTGGTGTGGTGAGCTGATGCAACAAGATGACACAGTGAGGAAATACAATGAAACATAACAAGGCAGGGAGCAGAGGTGGCTTAGGCGATTAGGCGCCTCCCTCCCACATGGGAGATCCTGGAAAGAGAATCTCCCAGTACACAACAAAGAGACATAACAAATGCAAACAATGAGGGGGTAGGAAGAAATAAATAAAAGAAATCTTAAAAAAAAAAAAAAAAAAAAAAAAAAAAAAATTAGGACAATTGCTGTCCATCTAATGTACATACAGTTTTTTTTTTTTTTTTTTTTTTTTTTATAAAGTGACATTTCTTATTATTATTTTTTTTTTACCGGGAGGTCCCAGGGATCGAACCCGGGTCCCTCCCTATGGCAGACGGACGCGCAACCATTTGAGCCACATCTGTCCCTCTGTACATACAGTTTTCAACTCTCTCACTTACCGAAGTATTACTGCTACTGCTGGCTGTACTGAAAGGGTCAGGATTTGAAGTGGCAAAAGGATCAGTAGAAGACTGCTTGAAGAAACAGTCAGATGCAAAAGGATCTGAACCTTTGAAAGGATCACCTCCAAATGGATCTAAGGAAACACAGCACAAATAAAAGAGACCAAAAATCAATGCAATACATTTCCTATCACCTGATGGCATGATAATTGCCTTAATTGGGATATTTTGAATTCCTGCAAAAATCTAAATTAGGTATTTTGTAGTGTGAATATCAATTATTTTAAAAAGTACAGACAGGTTCACCTAGTTAATAGCTTTCATTCTTTCCAACTTGTTCATCGTTCAAATCAAAGCAATAATTCTAACACTTGCTTACACAAATGTTACCTATTTGCTAGGTTAAATAGTTCCTATACGCCAGAGATAATTATTCTTTTTGGGATTAGATTCCTTTGAGATTTTGATAAAAGATACAGAAACTTTCATCTAATGAACTTATTTTTTTAAATTAGCACATAATTTCAAGAGATCCCATTTTAGAACCTCTTATTCTATGCTACCATAACTAAAGAAAACAATAGAAACTACTTCTATAATATATTTATTTCCTGACACTCAAGGCTAACAGACAATAGTTTGGAACAGGTTTGAGAAACAAAATGGCAAACCAGATTTATTTTATTCTAATGCAAAAATTCCAAAGAAAGAATATCTTGAAAATTTCTCTAATGATGTTTTACTTAAAATTTTTCTTGTTATACCATCTATGTAGTTTAATCTGTTTTTAATATTCATAATAATGTCCAGCTGATTTTATAGAACATGTTTGCTAACATTACTGAGTTACTTAGGATAAAGTATAATGCAGGAAGAAAAATTAGGCACTGCCTAAATGATTGATGTATGATATTCAAAGGTGAGGTTCTTAAAGGAGAATAACTAGAACATGAAAATTAGCAGTTCTTCATGATGTTTTCTTTTCCCCCATTAATATGAATAGACTACAATCTTAGGAAAACAAAATTAACTTCTAAGCCCTGTAGTATTTGTATAGATCATTTTGCTCATCTAATTCGTAGCTAAATCAGGAGAAAGCAGTGTCAATAAAGCACCTGCTTCGCACGTACAAGGTTCCAGGTTCAATCTCTGGTACCTCCAAATACATACATACATACATAAATAGCCTAATAGTTTATTAAGCAACTTTACAAGAATCTACCACTCCTTTTCTGAAAATGCCAGGTACATATAACATCTTACCTTGGCTCAGTTTCAAACTTTGAATAAAATGAAATGCTATTTTCTGCAACTGCACAACATGTGATCTCCCAATCCTAAAATACATGCTGCTTCAAATTTAAGCTTATAATTAAGAAGAATCAAACTAAAGCTAAGATGGATCTCAGTAATATACTGACCAATTTTCCCAAAAGGATCATCCTGGAAAGGATCACCTGCAATAAAGGAAATAATCAGAAATGTTGTAGCACCATTACTTTAAGAAAGGTAACTTTAAAACAAAGCAAAGCAGAGTTTCTTAAAGCAAAGTTTGTTTCATTAACTCCACCTAAAAGTAAATAAAACAATGAATGCAACCCACCTTTAGGAAATATTTAAAACAAGAAAGAGTGAAGGCAAAACATCAAAATACCTCAAAAAAGAGGTAATCTATACCTACCTTAATCACAAGACCAGGTTAAAGATGGATGGGAAATGATAGATACTACAGCAAGCAAGTTTTTTGTTTTTAAAAATTTTAGGAGGTACTGGGGATGGAACCCAGGACCTCGCACATGGTAAGCAGGCACTCAACCACTGATCTACATCTGCTCCCCAATAAGAGTTGGTTTTTTTTTTGTTTGTTTGTTTTTAGGAGGCACCAGGGATCAAACCCAGGACCTCATACACGCTCAACCACTTGAGCTATATCTGCTCCCCACTACAGTAAAAATTTTACCAAAAAAATCTCTACTCTTCAAAAGAGTACTGGACTAGATATTACTATCACCACTTCAGAAATGAAGAAAACGGAGAACTGTGGAAGATGGCAGAGTAGGGAGATCCAGGATTGAGTCATTCCACCAGAACAACTATTAAAAAGGCAGGAACTGTCTGAAACAACTATTTTGAAACTCCAAAGGCCACTAAAACACTGTACAGCATCCAGGGAAGAGCAGGAGAAAGAGAATGGTAAATAATGGTAAAGACCAGTAAATTGCTCTCTCCTTGCAGTTTACTGATGTCCATCCCCCACTCTTGTGGCAGGCTGCTGTGGGGTCCAGGCCCTGCTAGTTCGCTTGTGACAAAAAGGGACATAAAATTTTTTCTTCCCCAAGACCCGGGTGGAGATGGCCGATCACTGATCATGGCTTTCGATTAGCAACTTCAGATTGCTCAGGGACCAGCTATGAAGGCAGTCATTTTCCAACCTGCCCATGACAAAGGTGGCAGCAGAGGAGCCTTAAAGACACTAAGCTTCCTCAGGGCTGTGGGAGACAGTTAGTTGAAGGGCTGCATTTGCAGGGCAGGTCAAGAAAGCTCAGCTTGGGGAACTGTGGAAGATGCTCTTAGTCTTCTCATGATCCCCTCCCCAGGACACTTTGGAGTCGGTCTGTGCTGCCTTTGTGGGTCCCTGGCCCTGTTTCAGTAGGGAAAAACAGACTTGGGAAACTTCTTTCCAGTGTGTCCCCCTCCTAGAATTTGTCCTCCAGGTGAAAGCCGCTAGAGACAACAAAAGGAGTACAAAAACTACGGAGGTGGACAATCTGGAGCAAAGGCCTGGTTCCTTTAAATGCATAAGTGAGGGAGGCCTGTCTCCCGGGAAATAGAGGGGGTATTGAAACTCCTATAAAAGGGGGAATTCCAAAAACAACTAAGTAGTACAAGCCCAGGAAGAAAACAGGCTCAGAAATGACAGGAAGGATCCTGCACACCATGCATTTCCTTTAGGCAGAACTTCCTGATAAGAGGGCTGGAGCTCCAGAAAATATTTGTCTATCACTAGGACGTTACAAAATGAAGAAAGAGAAATCTAAGGGAATAAATCTTAGAGTTAACATTTTAAAATAATATATACCATGTGTAACAAGAGTGCAAGATAAACAAAGGAACAGAAAATGATGCCTATTCAAAGGAAGAGGATAAAAATCCAGAAAATACTAATCAAGACTAGAACGTGAATGTACCTGACAAAGACTTTTTAAAAAATTATCTTAAAAATGCTCAAGGAGATAAAGAAAAAGACATAGAAAGAACTAAGGATATCAGGAAAACCATGAAAGAGAAGTATGAGAACCTCAGAAAAGAGAAAGAAATTTTAAAAAGGAACCAAAGAGAATTAATGAAGCTAAGGACCACAAAAACTGAAATGAAAAATTCCCAAGAGGTTTTCAACAGCAGTTTTGGAGCTGACAGAAGAAACAATCAGTGAACTTGAAAACAAGATACTAGAAATGAGTCAGATTGAGAAGAAAAAAGAGAAAAAAAAAAAACAATTATAAAAAGCAAAAACAGTATAACACACCTGGGGACACCATCAAGCACACCAATATATATATTATGGGAGTCCCAGAAGGATAAGAAAGAAAGGGGCAGAACAAATATTCAAAGAAATAATGACAGATAAATTCATAAACTTGACTAAAGTTGTGAATATGCATATCCCAGAAGTCCAGAGAACATAAAACAGGACAAACATGAAGAAAAATACATGCCATCATATATTGATCAGACGATCAAATGTAAAGGACCAGAAGAAAATTCTACAGCAGAAAAGCAACATGCTACGGTACAAGGGAATCCCAATTAGATTGAGTGCCAATTTCTCATCAGAAACTACGGAGGCAAGAAGGCAGTGGGTTGAAACACTTGAAGTGCTGAAAGAAAACAACTGCCAGCCAATAATTTTATATCTGTTAAGACTTTCTATCAAAAATGAAGGAGGAAGGGAAGCGGATGTGGCTCAAGCGATTGAGCTCCCGCCTACCACACAGGAGGTCCATGGTTCAGTTCCCAGTGCCTCCTAAAGAAGACAGCGACCTGGTGAAACGGGCAGGCATGGCAAGCTGACATAACAAGATGACACAAGAGAAACGAGGAACAACGTAATGAGAGACACAACAAAGAAGGGAGCAGAGGCCCCCTGTGCCTCCTGAAGAAGATGAGCGAGACAGCAAGCTGATGCGAAGAGCGGGTGCAGCAAGCTGATGCAACAAGATGATGCAACAAGAGACACAAGAAGAAAAACATAATGAGAGACACAACAAAAGCAGGGTACAGCGGTAGCTTAAGCAATTAGGTGCCTCCCTCCCACATCAGAGGTCCCAGGTTCAGTTCCCGGTACCTCCTAAAGAAACAAGAAAGATGACAGACTCCACAAGTGAAAACAATGAGGGGGTGGGGAGAAATAAATAAAATGAATCTTAAAAAAAAAAATGAGGGAGGGGTAGATGGCGTCGGAGTAGGCAGGCAGGGCTCAACTCCCTCACAAAAACAACGGAGAAAGAGCCAAAACCTTTCTGAGGAATCTGCTTTGGGGGTCAGGAGACCAGTACAGTACAGTGCTGTGCAATGCCAAGGAAGGCGAGGGAGAGAGAGATGAAGAGCCCGAAAACACAACCATGAGTTACTAAACCCCTGTGTTGGCCGGGAAGGCACCCATCTCCCACACTCAAGGTGTGCAGCTTGGATAAAACGCCTGGCACAGTACAGTCAACTGAGAGCGGGAACAGATGTCTTCCTCCCTGGGAAGAAGGAGGGTGAGGCAGAGGGTAAAGAATAGTTTCTCTTCAGTGAGTTTGGCCAGCAGAGTCTGCTGTGAATCTTGGCTCTGGCCAGATGAAAAACAGTGGCAAGCAGAGGTTGAAAGAAACACCTCCATGGAAAGGTTCTGCTGGCTGGCCAGGAAACTGCAAGGAGAAAAACTGCTTTTAGGTTCCTCTTAGTCTGAACTCCTGGGAGAAAATCTGTGCCCCATTATTGAATCCCTGGCCTGATTTTGCAAACTTAAGATGGGCAATTTTAAAGAATCAGGATAAATTGAACCAAATATCAATGAAAAATTGTGTGTGTGTGTGTGTGTGTGTACACCACTTGGCAAGAAAGAAATTGACCATAAGAGTAAATTCAATGCGAATATTCTTGCTGTTCTGATATTGTGATAATCAGGGTAGGCTCAACATTCGCTGTATTAGAAACCATGCATGTTTCTGGACAAGCTGAAGGAAAGAAATAGTAAAGATTAGAGCAGAAATAAATGAAATCGAGAACAAAAAAACAGAATCAACAAAAACGAAAGTTGGTTTTTTGAGATCAACAAAATCGACAAATCCTAAGCTAGATCAACCAAGAAAAAAAGAGAGAAGATGCAAAATAAATAAAGTAAATAAAATCAAAAATGAGACTGGGGACATTACCACAGACCCCACAGAAATAAGAGAGATCATAAGAGGATACTATGAACAACTGTATGCCCCTCAAAAACAGACAATGTAGGTAAGATGGAAAAATTCCTAGAAACACATGGACAACCTACACTGACCACAGAAGAAATAGAAGACCTCAACAAACCAATCACAAGTGAAGAGTTGAAAGAGTCATCAAAAACTTCCCAAAGATGAAAAGCCCCGGACCAGATGACTCACAGGTGAATTTTACCAATCATTCAAAGATGATCAAATACCAATCTTGCTAAAGCTCTTTGAAAAATACTGAACAGGAAAGAACACTACCAAATTCATTCTATGAAGTCAACATCACTCTAATACCAAAACCAAATAAAGATGCTATGGAAAAAAAATTACAGATCAAAATCTCTAATGAATTTCGATGAAAGACCCTCAACAAAATACCTGCTTACCAAATATAAAAAAAAAACAGTAAAAAGAATTATACAGCAGGGGAGATTTATTGCCACAAAGATGGCGGACTAGTAAGACACAGGAATCTCTTCTCCAGAAAAATAGCTAGAGGACAAGTGGAAACAGCCCCGAAAAAGATCTTCTAGGGTTTAGGACAGCAGGTGAAGACTGCACACCACCCAGAGGAGAGAGGGACAGAAGAGGGAAATCACGACAACAGAACCGTGAGTTGCAAGTAGCAGCTTCTGCTGCTGCCGGCATCCTCCCCCACACTCTTCAGAATTCTCGGGCCTCTGGGCCTGCGACCACAGACAAAGGGGGCTTCAGGGATCTGCCACTCCCGGAAAGGGGAGAGAGAGGGACACAGCCTTAGGCTGCCTCAGGTTCTGACCTGAAATTTGGGCTGCGGAGCCCCACGGACCCTTCCACATGGCGGTTTGCCCTGGGAGCCTAGAAAGGACTAGAGAAATCCGACCCTCGCAACCGCCCTCTCTTCTAGCCTGGACTAACTGTTGAGGACTCCACGGGAGAGGGGAGAGAGAGAGCCTGGGGCTGACCCTGCTTTTGACTCCCAGGTTTGGTCTGCCCTGTCCAAGAGCCCTTACAGGCTGGGTGGGGCTGCACCATTGTTTGCCTTGGAGCCTGCAAGAAGCTAAAGATATACAAACCTCCCAATCTCCTCCTCTACTAACATGGACTGATTGTTGAGGATTCAGAAAGGAGTGGAAATATTTCCTAGCTGGGAAAAGGGGGGCGCTATGAGAGAAGTCTGGAGAACTGTCTCAGAAAGTTTGAATCATAGGGCTGTTAGCCCCCAGACAGGAAGCTCTATCACATTGATCTGGCCTGTGTCACAACAAATACGTCCGACCAGGCATTGAATTGAGAGCTGCCAACAAGCGCCATCTCCTGGCAGACCAAGGAAGTGCACATAAGAAAATTAATAAGTAAGAGAGGCTTTTCCTGGCCTCTATAGCCTCCCTGCCCAAGGCCCTAGGAAACGACCCTACAACCAATTACTGGGCCCAGTGCCCAGTTTTGAGCAACCAGCAGAACAATCCTAACAATCAAGGTTGAGCCAAGAATCAAAGAGCTGTGGTAACTTACAACCTCCTGCCACTAAAACCCCATAAAAGAGAAAGAGATAGAGCATCTAAGTAAAATACAAACTAACCAGATGCCTAATCACCAGCAAAAGATTACGAGCCATACTAAGAAAATAGAAGACATGGCCCAAGAAAAGGAATACAGTAGAGTCCCAGAAGAGATGCAGACTTTGAGAGAACTAATCAGTGAGATGAGCACAAATTTCCAAAATCAAATTAATGAGATGAAAGAGAATATAGTTAAAGAGATCAATGACATCAAGAAGTCATTGAGCGAACGCAAAGAAGAATTTGAAACACTGAACAGAAAAGTAACGGAATTCATGGGAATGAAAGACACAATAGGTAAAGTCAAAAATACATTTGAAGCATACAACAGTAGACTCGAAACGATAGAAGAAAGAATAAGTGATACAGAAGACAGAGCAGCTAAAATTGAAGAGAGAAATGAAAACAGAGAGAGAAAAGAATGGAAAAAGTTGAGCAGGGGCTCAGAGAGCTGAATGACAACAAAAAACACAAGAACATACGTGTCATGGGAGTTCCAGAAGAAGAAGAGAAAGGAAAAGGGGCAGAAAGAGTATTTGAGGAAATAATAGCTGAAAATTTCCCAACTCTCACGAAAGAAATGAACTTACATGCCCAAGAAGCACACCGTACCCCAATAAGAATAAATCCAAATAGACCTACGCCAAGACACATATTACTCAGAATGTCGAATGTAAAAGATAAAGAGAAAATTCTCAGAGCAGCAAGAGAGAAGCAAACGATCACGTAAAAAGGACGTCCAGTAAGACTTAATGCAGATTTCTCTTCAGAAACCATGGAGGCAAGAAGACAGTGGTATGATACAATTAGGAAAGAGAAAAATTGCAAGCTGAGAATTCTTTATCCAGCAAAACTGTCCTTCAAATATGAAGGTGAATATAAAGTATTCACAAACAAACAGAAACTAAGAGAGTTTGCAAAAAAGAATCCACCTTTGCAGGAAATATTAAAGGAAGCCTTAGAACCTGAAAGAAAAAGACAGGAGAGAGAGGCTTGGAGGAGAGTAAAGAAGAAAGAAAAGCAGAAAGGATAACCAAAAGAGTAAAAAGAGAGACAAAAATAAGATGACATATAAAAACCAAAGAATAAAATGGAAGAAATAAATAGTGCATTTTCAGTAATATCACTGAATGTGAATGGATTAAATTCCCCAATCAAAAGATACAGGCTGACAGAATGGATAAAAAAACATGAGTCATCCATATGCAGCTTACAAGAAACTCACCTCAGACACAAGGATATAAGCCGGCTGAAAGTAAAAGGTTGGAAAAAGGTACTCCACGCGAATAGTAAACAGAAAAGAGCAGGGGTAGCTATACTGATATCTGACAAAACAGACTTCAAATGCAAAAAAGTGATAAGAGATGCGGAACGCCATTATATATTAATAAAAGGGACGATCCTCCGGGAAGATATAACATTCATAAACATCTACGCACCTAACCAGGGTGCCCCAAAATATATAAGACAAACTCTGGCAAAACTGAAGGTAGAAATAGACATTTCTACAATAATCGTCGGAGACTTCAACACCCCTCTCACATCATTAGATAGAACAACTAGACAGAAGATCAACAAGGAAACAAAGAACTTCAACAATATGATAAACAAGTTAGACCTAACAGACATAGACAGAACACTGCATCCAAACTCAGCGGGTTATACAGTCTTCTCAAGTGCCCAGGGATCTTTCTCCAGGATAGACCACATGTTAGGTCACAATACAGCTCTCAATAAATATAAAAAGATTGAAATTATACAAAGCACCTTCTCAGATCATAATGGAATGAAACTAGAAATCAATAACAGACAGGAAAAAAGTAAATTTGCAAATGTGTGGAGACTGAACAACACACTCCTAAATATTCAGTGAGTCAAAGAAGAAATTGCAAGTGAAATCAGTAAATATATTGAGACAAATGAAAATGAGAACACAACATATCAAAACTTATGGGATACAGCAAAGGCAGTCTTTTTTTTTTTTTTTTTTTTTAAGATTTTATTTATTTATTCATTTATCCCCCCCTTGCTGCCTGTGCTCGCTGGGTCAGCCAACCACGCCGTGCGGGCGTGCCCGCCTCCACCAGGAGGCCCCGGGAACCAAACCCGGGGCCTCCCATATGGTAAACGGGAGCCCCACCGATTGAGCCACAGCCGCTTCCCCAAAGGCAGTCTTGAGAGGGAAATTTATAGCCCTAAATGCCTATATTAAGAAACAAGAAAGAGCTAAACTCAAAGATTTAACTGAACGCCTTAAGAAACTAGAAAAAGAACAGCAAACAAATCCCAAAGCAAAAAGAAGGAAAGAATGGGAAGCAGCTGTGGCTCAATCAGTAGGGCTCCCGTTTACCATATGGGAGGCCCCGGGTTCGGTTCCCGGGGCCTCCTGGTGAAGGCAAGCCCGCCCGCGCGGCGTGGTTAGCTGACCCAGCGAGCACAAGCAGCAAGGGGGGGCGGAATGAATAAAAAAAAAAAAAAAAAAAATCTTAAAAAAAAAAAAGAAGGAAAGAAATAATAAAGATTAGAGCGGAAATAAATGAAAATGAGAACAGAAAAGCAATAGAGAAAATCAACAAAACCAAAAGCTGGTTCTTTGAGAAGATCAATAAAATTGACAAACCCCTCGCTAGGCTAACAAAGAAAAAAAGAGAGAAGATGCAAATAAATACAATCAGAAATGAAAGGGGGGAAATTACAAATGACCTCACAGAAATAAAAAGAATCATAAGAGGGTATTATGAGAAACTATATGCCAACAAACTAGACAACCTGGATGAAATGGACAAATTTCTAGAAACTCATAACCAACCTACACTGACACAACAAGAAATACAAGAACATAACAAACCAATCACTGTTAAGGAGATTGAATCCGTCATCAAAAATCTCCCAGCAAAGAAAAGTCCAGGACCAGATGGCTTCACAGGTGAATTCTGCCAAGCATTTCTAAAAGAATTAACACCAGTCCTGTTTAAACTCTTCCAAAAAATTGAAGAGAAGGGAAAATTACCCAACACATTTTATGAAGCCAACATCACCCTAATACCAAAGCCAGATCAAGATTCCACAAGAAAAGAAAATTACAGACCAATCTCTCTCATGAACATAGATGCAAAAATTTTCAAGAAAATACTTGCAAATCGAATCCAACAGGATATCAAAAGACGTATACATCACGACCAAGTGGGATTTATTCCTGGTATGCAAGGCTGGTTCAACATAAGAAAATCAATCAATGTAATACATCACATTAACAAATTGAAGGAAAAAAACCACATGATCATCTCAATAGATGCAGAAAAGGCATTCGACAAAATCCAACATCCTTTTTTGATAAAAATAATTCAAAAGATAGGAAAAAGGAAAATTCTTCAATATGATAAAAGGCATATATGAAAACCCACAGCCAACATCATACTCAATGGGGAAAGGTTGAAAGCTTTCCCCCTAAGATCAGGAACAAGACAAGGATGAACACTGTCACCATTGTTATTCAACATTGTACTAGAAGTTCTAGCAAGGGCAATTAGTCAAGACAAAAAAATTAAAGGCATCCAAATAGGAAAAGAGGAAGTACAACTCTCACTGTTTGCGAATGACATGATCCTGAAGTATCCACAACAAAGCTACTTGAACTAATAAATGAGTTCAGCAAAGTGGCAGGATATAAGATCAACACGCAAAAATCAGTAATGTTTTTGTACACTAGTACTGAACAATCTGAGGAGGACATCAGGAGGAAAATTCCATTTTCAATAGCAACAAAAAGACTCAAATACTTAGGAGTTAATTTAACCAAGGAAATACAGGACCTATATGCAAAAAACTACAAAACAATGTTAAAAGAAATTTAAAAAGACCTAAACAAATGGAAAGACATTCCGTGTTCATGGATTGGAAGAATAAATATCGTGAAGATGTCAATCTTGCCCAAACTGATTTATAGATTCAGTGCAATACCAATCAAAATCCCATCATATAGCAGGTTGCAATTATAGTGCTTCCTTTTGTGGAAGTATTGACATTATCCTGCTGAAAGAAAAACTGTGTTAATCATTTCTGATTTTGCCCGTGTGGGTAAAATCATAACAAATTGACATGGACATTTCTGAAAAAAAAAAAAGAAGAAAAAAAAAAAAAAAAATCCCATCAGCTTACTTTACAGAATTAGAGAAGGCACCAAATTCATCTGGAAGGGTAAGTGCACCTGAATAGCCAAAAGTATTCTAAAAAAGAAGAGCAATGTGGGAGGAATTTCGCTGCCTGACCTTGAAACATTACAAAGCTACAGTGGTCAAAACAGCATGGTACTGGCATAAAGATAGACATATCGATAAGTGGAACAGAATTGAGAATCCAGAAATAAACCCTCACCTATACAGTCAACTGGTTTTTGACAAACCTACCAAGCACACGCTGATGGGAAAAAACAGACTCTTCAACAAATGGTGTTGGGAGAACTGGATATCTATAACCAAAAGAATGAAAGAGGACCCCTATCTCACCCCCTATACAAGAACCAACCCCAAATGTATCAAAGATCTAAATATAAAATCCAGGACCATAAAACTACTAGAAGAAAATGTAGGGAAACATCTTCAAGACCTTGTAGTAGGTGGTGGTTTCTTGGACCTCACACCCAAAGCACGTGCAACAAAAGAAAAAGTAGATAAATGGGACCTCCTCAAAATTAAACACTTTTGCACCTCACGGGACTTTGTCAGAAGGATGAAAAGGCAGCCAACTCCATGGGAAAAAATATTTGGAAATCAAATATCTGATAAGGGTTTAATATCCAGGATATATAAAGAGA
Source organism: Tolypeutes matacus (assembly GCA_026826555.1). NCBI lineage: Eukaryota > Metazoa > Chordata > Mammalia > Cingulata > Chlamyphoridae > Tolypeutes > Tolypeutes matacus. The sequence goes on from JAKSZT010053883.1 coordinate 46,563,781, forward strand.
TGTTACAACTCAACCATAAAAAGACAAATGACCCAATTAAAAAATGGGTCAAAGATTTGAATAGACATTTCTCCGAAGAAGAAATACAAATGGCAAAAAAACACATGAAGAAATGCTCAACATCACTCATGATTAGGGAAATGCAAAACAAAACTACAATGAGATTTCATTTCACACCTATCAGAATGGCCACTATTAAAAAGATAGAGAACTACAAGTGTTGGAGAGGATGTGGAGAGATAGGAACACTTCTTCACTGTTGGTGGGAATGCAGGATGGTACAACCACTGTGGAGGACTGTTTGGCAGTTCCTAAAGAAGTTGAATATAGACTTGCCATGTGACCCTGCAATACCACTACTGGGTATATACCCAGAGGAACTGAGAGCAGTGACATGAACAGACATCTGCACACCGATGTTCATAGCCACATTATTCACCATTGCCAAAAGTTGGAAACAACCGAGGTGTCCATCAACAGATGAATGGATAAACAAACTGTGGTCTATTCACACGATGGGATATTATGCAGCTGTAAGAAGAAATGAAGTCGTAAAGCACATGGCAACATGGATGAACCTGGAGGACATTATGTTGAGTGAAGCAAGCCAGACACAAAAGGACAAATACTGTATGAATGCATTCCTATGAACCAAATATATTGTGTAATATATTGTTTGATTTAAAAAAAAAAAAAAAAAAAAAAAAAAAATTTTACATGTATCCATTACATTTAACTGAGAAATGTATATATTTATTCATCTGTGTTTACTTTTTAGTTTTTAATTGTTTATGTTTTCAATTATTAAATGTACAAAATAAAGTTAAAAAAAAAAAAAAAGAATTATATATACATCACTATCAAGTAGGTTTTATCCCAGGTATGCAAGGGTTTTCAACACAAGATAATCAATCAGTGTAATAAATCACACTAATAAATTGAATAAGAAAAAATCACACAATCCTTTCAACTGATGCAGAAAAGGCATTTGACAAAATACAGCATCTTTTCTTGAAGAAAAAAAAAAACACCCCAAAAGATAGGTATAGAAGAAAGCTTTCTCGATATGGTAAAGTACATATCTAAAAACCTACAGCTAGCACTGTATTCAACAATGAAAGATTGAAAGTTTTCCAGCTGAGTTCAGGAATAAGAAAGATGTTCAATGTCACCACTGTTACGCAATATTGTGCTAGAAGTTCTAGCTGCAGCAATTAGGCAACAAAAAGAAATAAAAGGTACCCAAACAGGAAAGGAAGAAGTAAAACTTTAGCTGATGATATGATCCTATATCTAGAAAATTCTGAAAAATCCACAACAAAGCTATTAGAACTACTAGACAAGTTCAGCAAAGTGGCGGGATACAAGATTAATATGCAAAAATCAATAGTGTGTCTATACACTACTGATGAGCAATCTGAGGTGGAAATCAAATTTAAAAATTCTATTTATAATAACGACTAAAAGAATATTTAGGAATAAACTTAGCCAAGCACATAAAGGATCTATATTCAGAAAACTACAAAACATTGGTGAAAGAAACCAAAGAATAAATGGAAGGACATTCCGTGTTCATGGAATGGAAGACTAAATATCACTAAGGTGTCAATTCTACCCAAACTGATTTTCAGATTCAAAGCAGTCCCAGAAACAGCAGCTATGAACAGTGGGGGAAGCATAAAAAGTTTGAGAGGTGAGGACTTTTCTTGTTTGTCTGTTTTTTGTTTATTATTAGTATTATTGAAATAATGAAAATGTTCTAATAATAACAGAAGTGATAAATGCACAACTATGTGATTATAGCAAATACCAGTGATTGTACACTTTGGATGAATTGTATGTTTATTAATAAGTATCAATAAAATTGATTTGGGAAGCGGCTGTGGCTCAATCAGTGGGGCTCCCGTTTACCATATGGGAAGCCCCGGGTTCGGTTCCCAGGGCCTCCTGGTGAAGGCAGGCCCGCCCGCGCGGCGTGGTTAGCTGACCCAGCGAGCACAAGCAGCAAGGGGGGGATAAATGAATAAATAAAAATAAAATCTTTAAAAAGAAAAAAAAAAAAAAAATTCCCAACAGCCTTCCCCCCCACCCCCACCCCCCAGAAATGAAAAGGCAATAATCACATTTATTTGGAAAGGTAAGGGGCCCTGAATAGTCAAAAATATCTTTAAAAAGAATGAAGTTGTATAACATTTATGTAATCTAAGTATCTTTTAAAATATAAAAACAAACCAACCAACAAAAAGAACGAAGTTTAAGGGCTCTCACTTCCTGACTTTAAAGCATATTACTTACCTACACTGGTAAAAACAGCATGGTATTAGAATAAAGATAGACAGATTGACCAATGGAACTGAATTGAGAACTCAGACCTTCACATCTATTGTCAAATATGGAACAATACAAATAAATAAATATGAAAGTAGGCATAAATGGGATAATTGAGGGACAAAAAAGGAGTAAGACTTACAATAGCACAAAGGCAGAAGAAAGTCCTGAATCATCAGAAGTGACTTTAAGTATCAATGGATTAAACTCTCCAATCAATAGGCAGAGACTGACAGAATGGATAGAAAAGCATGACCCAACTATATGCTATCTGCAAGACACCTTAAATTACCAACAGATTTGAAGGGAGAAATCAACAATTTTACATTAATGGCAAGATACGTTAAAAACTACTTTCACTAACGGATAGAGCATCTAGTAAGAAGATCGAGAAGGAAATTTAAGACTTCAACAATACTCTATAACAACTAAACCTAACAGATATAAAGAACACTTCACCCAAAAACAGAATATACATTCTTCTTGAGTACATGCATCATTCTCCATGACAGACCATATCTTATATCACAAAACAAGTCTCAATAAATTAAAAAATATTTAAATTATACAATGTACCTTCTCCAACTAAAATGGAATGAAGCTAGAAATCAGTAACAGAGGGAGAAACGGCAAATGAAAATGAGAATACAACGTATCAAAGCCTATGAGATTCAGAAAAGGCAGTGCTGAGAGAAAAATTTATATTTCTAAATGGTTAAAGAACAATCTCAAATCAGAGACCTAACCTCACAAGCAAACTAAACCCAAAGTGAGCAAAAGGAAGGAAATAATAAAGATTAGAGAATAAATGAAAGAGAGAACAAGAAAATAATAGATCACAAAACCAAAAGTTGGATCTTTGAAAATATCAATAAAATTGACAAATTTTTAGCTAGAAATACAAAGAGAAAAAGAGAGAAGACACAAACAATGAAATGGGGGACATTACAACCAAACCCCACTGACACAAAAAGGACTATGAAACAACTGGATGCCAAAAAATAAGTGAACCTAGATGAAATGGATAAATTCCTAGAAACACAAACTACCTACAATGACAAGAAGAAATAGAAGATCTCAACAAACCAATTACTAGTAGAGACTGAATCAGTGATCAAAATCCTCCCAACATAGAAAAGCCCAGGAGCAGATTGCTTCACAGAAGACTTGGAAGTCTTCAACTTTCCTAGAAGACTTAACTCCAATTCTACTCAAGGTCTTCCAAAAAAGTGAAGAGGAGGGAATACTCCCTAATTTATTCAATGAGGCAAGCATCACCCTCATACCAAAGCTAGATAAAGACACCACGAGAATTTTACATCAGCATGTAACATGCAGAACTGTGTGAGAGAGAGTGTGGTCTACAATGTGAACTACGGTCCATGCTTAGTAGCAAAGCCCCAGGATGTGTATATCCACTGCAGGTGATGTGCCACACTAATGAAAGATGTTTATGTGAGATGTTATGGGAGGTGTGGGAGGTAGGGAACATGGGAATCCTTGTAATTTTTGTGTAACATTTATGTAATCTAAGCATCGTTTAAAATATTTTTAAAAATTAATCCAAAAAAAAAAAGAATAATAAAAAAGACACCACAAGAAAAGAAAATTAGAGACCAGTATCTCTTACAGATATTGAAATGTAAAAATCCTCAACAAAATACCAGCAAACCAAATCCAATAGCATATTTAAAAAATTATATACCACGACCAAGTCAGATTTATTTTTGGTATGCAAGGGTGGTTCAACATAAGAAAATCAATCACTGTAAAACACCATGTTAAGAGAACAAAAGAAAAAAAAACAAAAACAAAACATGACCATCTCAATTGATGCAGAAAAGGCATCTGACAAAATCCAGCATGATTTCTTGATAAAAACACTTAGAAAACTAGGAATAGAAAGAAGTTTCCTCAACATGATGAAGGCATATATGAAAAACCCAAAGCCAACATCATACTTAATGGTGAAAGACTGAAAGCATTCCCTCTAAGATCAGGAACAAGACAAGGATATCTACTGTCACACTGTTACTCAGCATTGTTCTGGAAGTTCTTGCCAGAGGAATTAGGCAATAAAAAGAAATAAAAGGCATTCAAATTGGAAAGGAAGAAGTAAAACTTTATTTGCAGATGACATGATCCTATATACAGAAAATCCTGAAAAATCCCCAACAATGCTCCTAAAGCTAATAAATTAATTCAGCAAAGTGGTGGGGTACGAGATAAAAATCAGTAGCATTTCTATATACAAGAGCAAGGAACAATGAGAAGAAGAAATCAAGAATAGAATTCAAATTATAATAGCAACTAAAAGATTCAAATATCTAGGAATAAATTAACCAAGGATGTAAAGGACTTTTATACACCAAAAAAACTACAAAGCATTGCTAAAAGAAATCAAAGAAGCCCTAAATAAATGGAGTGACATTCTGTGTTCATAAACTGGAAGACTAAATACTGTTAGGATGCTAATTCTACCCAGCACAATTTATAGATTCAATGCAGTTCCAATCAAAATTTCAACAACCTTTTTTGCAGACATGGAATGGTCAGTCATCAAATCTATATGGAAGGGTAAGGGCCCCTGAATACTGAAAGCCATCTTGAAAAAGAAGAATGAAGTTAGATGATTCAAACTTGCTGATTTTAAAACTTATTACAAAGCCACAGTAATTAAAAGTACATGTTACCGACCCAAAGAGAGGCATATAGATCAATGGAATCAAACAGAGCTCAGCAATCAACCCTCACGTTTATGTTCAACTGATTTTTTTTTTTTTTAAGATTTTATTTACTTATTCATTTATCCCCCCCTTGCTGCTTGTGCTCGCTGGGTCAGCTAACCACGCCTTGCGGGCGGGCTTGCCTTCACCAGGAGGCCCCGGGAACCGAACCTGGGGCCTCCCATATGGTAAACGGGAGCCCTACTGATTGAGCCATAGCCGCTTCCCAAGTAAGCCAGCTTTTTTTTTTTTTTTTTTTACCGGGAGGTCCTGGGGATCGAACCCGGGTCCCTCCATATGGGAGACGGACGCCCAACCAGTTGAGCTACATCCGACCCCTGTTCAACTGATTTTTGACAAGGTGTCAAAGACCAGCCATTTGGGAAAGAATAGTCTCTTCAACAAATGGTGCTGGGAAAACTGGATATCCATTTGCAAAAGAATGAAGGTGGGGCCTCTATCTTACACCTAAAACCAAAAAATCAACTCAAAATGGATCAAAGACCTAAATCTAAGAGCTAGAACTATCATACTCCTAGAGAAAAACATAGGGAAACATCTTGAGGGCCTTGAGTTAGTCACTGGTTTTGTGTTGTTTTTTTTTTAAGATTTATTTTTATTTACTTATTCCCCACCCCCTTGTTGTTTGCACTCACTGTCTGCTCTCGGTGTCTGTTCATTGTGTGTTCGTCTTCTTTTTTTTTTTAGGAGGCACTGGGAACCAAACACAGGACCTCCCATGTGGGAGGGAGGTGCCCAACGGCTTGAGCCACCTCTGCTCCTGGCAATGGTTTCTTAAACTTTACACACAAAGTCCAAACAACAAAAGAAAAAAATAGATAAATGGGACCTCATCAAAATTAGAAACTTTTGCGCATCAAGCGATTTTACCATGAAAGCAAAATGACAACCTACATAATGGGAGAAAATATTTGGAAACCACATATCTGTTAAAGGTTTAATATCCAGAATATATAAAGAAATCCTTCAATTTAACAACAAGACAAAAAACCCTATTAAAAAATGGGCAAAAGATTTGAATAAACATCTCTCCAAAGAAGATATGTAAATGGCCAGAAAGCACATGAAAAGATGCTCAACATCATCAGCCATCAGGGAAATGTAAATGAAAACCACAAGGAGATAACATTTCACACCCTTTGAATGGCTGCTAAATGAAAAACCAGAAAATTACAGGTGTTAGAGAGTATGCAGAGAAACAGGAACACTCATTTATTGCTGGTAGCAATGTAAAAATTGGTACAGCTGCTGTGGAAGACAGTTTGGCAGTTCCTCAGAAAGTTAAGTATAGAATTACCAAATGACCCAACAACCCCACTATTAGGTATAAATCCCAAAGAACTGAAAGCTTGGACTCTGACAGATATTTGCAAACCAATATTCAAAGGAGCATTATTCACAACTGCCAAAAGATGGAAACAACCTAAGTGGCCATCAACTGATGAACAGATAAACAAAATGTGGCATAAACATGTAAGGGAATATTATTCAGCCATAAAAATGAATGAAGTCCTGATACATGGGACAACATGGATGAACCTTGAAGACATTGTGTTGAGTGAAATAAGCCAGACACAAAAGACAAATATTGTATGAACTCACTGACATGAATTAATTAAAATAAGCAAATTCATAACCAGAATCTAGAATTTAGTTTACCAGGGGAGGGGTGAGGAAAGGGAATGGGAAGTTTAGGCTTAAAATATATAGTGCTCCTATTTGGAATGATGGAAATGTTTCAGTAATGCATGGTGGTAGTGGTATCACAATATTGTGAGCATAATTAACAGCACTGATATATAAAAGAAAAATCCATGGACTATAGTTAATAGTACAATTATAAAAATGTATCCCATACCATTGCAAGGTGTTAATAATAAGTTGGTATATGGGAATCCTGTATTTTATGCATGTTTGTTCTGTAAACCCTTAACTTCTCTAATAAAGAAACAAACAATAAAGAAATAAAGAAACTTTGAGATTCACTGAAATAAAAGAAATCCCTATAGAATTGAAAAGTCCAGAAATAAATCCTTATATTTATGGTCAATTGATTTTCTTTTATAGATTTTTTAAAATTTTGAAAATTTTATTTGGTCAATTGATTTTTGACAAGACCGCCAAGACAATTCAACAAGAAAAGAACAGTCTTTTCAACAGAAGGTGCTAGGGCAACTGGACATCCAGACACAAAAGAATGAAGTTGGACTTCTTACTTCACACCATATAAAAAAATTAACTCAAAATAGATCAAAGACTTAAATATAAGAGCTAAAACTATAAAACTCTTAGAAGAAAACAGAAATCTTCATGACCTTGCATTAGGCATGATTTCTTATATATGACACCAAAAGCCCAAGCACCAAAAGAAAAACCAGATAAACTGGACTTCATCAAAATTTAAGGTTTTTGTGCTTCTTAGTACACTCAAGAAAGTGAAAAGACAACTTACATAATGTGAGAAAATGCCTGGAAATCATATACCCGAAAGGGAATTGTATCAGAATACACAAAGAACTCTTATGACTTAATAATAAAAATGACAAATAATCCAATTTAAAAATGGGCAAGTGATTTGAACAAATACTTCTCTGATGAAGATATACAAATGGCCAATAAGTACATAAAAAGATATACTACAACATTAGTTATAGGGAAATACAAATCAAAACCACAATGAGATAGCACTTCACACTGCACTGAGACAGATAATAAAAGGTATTGGCGAGGTTAAGGAAATATTGGAACTCTCACACACTACTGGTGGGAATGTAAAATAGTGCAGTGGCTTTGGAAGAGTCTGGTTCCTCAAAAGAGTAAACATAGAATCACCACAAAATACAATAACCCCCCTCCTAAGTATATATATATCCAAGAGAAATGAAAATACACATACATGCAAAAACTTGTACACAAATAATCATAGCAGCATTTTCATGATAGCCAAAGTGGAAACAATCCAAATCTATCAACTTATGCATGAATAAACAAAATATGGCATAATCATACAATGGAATACAATTCAGCGATAAAAAGGAATGAAACATAGAAATATGCTATAAAAACAGGTGAACTTTAAAATACTACACAAAGTCAAAGAAGCCAGATATTAAAAAACACATATTGTATAAATTAATAAATAGGGAAATATACAAAGACAGGAAGTAGTTTAGTGGTTGCCTAGGGCTAAGGTGGGGTAATGGGAAGTAATTGCAAACAGGTACTGGATTTTTTGGGGGATGGTGAAAAATGTTCCAAAAGTAGTTTGTGGTGATAGCTGTAGAGCTCTGTGAATGTACTAAAAACCATTGGACTGTTATACTTTAAATGGATGAATTATATCTCAATAAAGCTATTTAGGGAAAAAAAAGTTCTAATATCTGGGCTTATTTTTGTCATGATTTTATCTGTGTACCTCTGTTTCTTATCTCAAAAACTAATATAAGTTCACCTAACAGTTTCACAGAGTTACTTTGGAAATAAAATAAAATGTAAAAAAGACTTGACAAGTGATATTTAACGTAACTTACACTGCTATCAGGTATTTTAATTTATCAAAATTTATGTTTCTTCAATAAGACTTGTAGGCACCTTAAGGGTAGGGATCAGGCTTCTAACCTTTCTACAGTTTCTACTATTTTAAAAGCACGGCACTGATACTTTTAATAAACCATTGTCGCTTGACCCAAGATTGCCCTAGTTCCTCTCCTGATCTGTAACATCTATTTCCTTTAGTTCCTGTCCTGAAGAAGAAACAGTCTTAATCAAGGTGCTCCTAAAATCGAATCAAAGGCTTAGTCCCAGGGTTTACATGCCTGAGGACAAGTACTAGCAAATCTGAGCATATTAACAGTCACTCTCCTCTCTAGTAGTGTTATAACACGGAGGTTCTTATAACCAAAGTCTTAATTCTTATAGTTTTTACAATAAAAAGCCTATTTTGGTAAATCATTAATATAGAAATAATAGTACTTACTGCCAACAAAAGGATCAGACTGGAAGAAATCCAAGTTTGTATCTGCAACTGGATCTGTCAGTGAGCTTGATTCTACATTAAAATGATCTTCCTAAAAAATAATTTCAAAAACAATTTTTTGGAACCAAAGAAGTTTTAAAAGGTTAAATAAAAATGACATAAATTCACATCATATACAAGCTTTGAAAAACCAACTGAAGGTAATTTAACGAATATCTCCATGGGGAAAATGTGTACCTGACCCATTTTTCTCTTTTCTTAGCCTAAAAAAGGGTGTAACCCATCTAGGGAAACCCATGATAAGAACATTTAAATATAAAATTATTTTTTACCTCTTTTGAATGTTTGTCATTGTTAAATTCAGGACAAAGTTTTTCATTATCAACTGCAGTGACCACTTCCTTTTCATCAGTCACATCAGAAGGTGGTATTTCAGGACTACTTCTTACCTACAAAATATTAATGCTACATGGACAAACAATATACATTTCTACTTGACGGAGGAAACTGACAAAGAAAAACCAGAAATATATATTTTTAAAAAGAAGACAATGAAAAGCAGAACATATTCATTGGATGATTTCTGTAAATTTTCTTAAGAAAATGGTATCACCAACCATCAAAGTCACTCAAGCCAGAAACCTTTAGCTCACCCTAAATCACTTCTCTTTCATTCATTCCCCAAATATACTTTCTATCTTTCTATCTTTTTCTCAAATGCTTCCTCTCCACCCTCACTGCAACTATCAACCATTTACAGATTAATGGTTATTAATTCTGGTCTAGATATTATTATTCCTGGTCCAGATTACTTTAATAACCTTTCAAACCCTTCTAATATATTCTCCTCTATCTAGCCAAAGGAATAGATATAAAATGTGAATCTGATCATGACCCTTTGTTAAGTCCTTCAAAGGCTCCCAATTGCTTTCTGGATTTAGATCTTTAAGGCTAAAGAAGTGGCCAGGGGCATCTCTATTTCACACCACCCTATTGTTTTTGAAGGACAGCCCAGTAATCTGCCTTCTGTGCTTGAAAGAATATTGTATAAGGTACCGAAGGATACAATGTCTAAATAAAATTAAGTCTGTTGGTTTTAAATCCTTAATATCTCTCAAACTTGTATTCTTCTCATCATCCCTCCTATTACTGCTTAAATGTAGGGTATAAAAACTCTCACAGAGACTATTCCAATCACCTTTTAACATTTCTCTCTGTAGCTAGTCCTGCTCTCCAATGTATTTCTCACATTTTCTAAAAGGTAAATTTAATATCGCCACTTCTTGCTTAACAAATTTTTCAGCATCTACTTATAGCAGTGAAATAAATTCTCAGTGCTTCAAGATGAATCAAAATTTCTTATCCATTGGCCCTTTCTGACCTAAAAGTGGTCATTTTTAACCAATACAACCACCCATGGAATTTGTTTTTATAATCCTTTTTATTTTTGTGTTTTTGTGGTGTAGATAGTAATGTTCCCCCTACCCCTTTCATTTCTGATTTTGGTACTTAGATTCTTTCTCTTTTTTCCTGTCAGTCTAGCTAAAGTTTTGTCATTTTATTGACCTTTTCAAAGAACCAACGCCTGGTGTTGTTGCTTTTCTCTGCTGTTTTTTTATTCTCTACTTCATATATATCCACTATAAGTTTGTTATTTCTTTCCATCTACTCACTATGGGTTTAAGTTTGCTCTTCTTTTTGTAGTTTTTCCAGTTGTGAGGTTAGGTCTCTGATTTGATATCTTTCTTTTTAAATGTAAGCATTTAGAGCTATACATTTCCCTTTCAGCACTGCTTTTGCTGCAACCCATAAGTTTTGGTATGTTGTGTTTTCATTTTCATCTGCCTCAAGATATTTCCGAATTTCCCTTGTGACTTCTTTTTGACCCGTTGGTTTAAGAGTGTGTTGTCTTTGTGAACGTAATTAACAGCACTGAATTATATTTGTGTTATATCGTTAAAAGGGGAAATTTTAGGTTGGATATGATATTAGAATTTTTTTTTTAAAGAGTGTGTTATTTAATTTCCACATATTAGTGAATTTTCCAATTCTCCGTTATTGATTTCTAGCTTCATTATATTTTGATCAGAGAAGATACACTGAATGATTCCAATATTTTTACATTTATTGAGATTTGTTTTGTGTCCTAACATACGGTCTATCATGAAGAATGACCCATGTGCACTAGCAAAGAATGTGCATTATGCCACAATGTGTTCTATATATGTATGTTAGGTCTAGTTGGTTTATAGTATCATTCAAATCTTTTATTTCCTTATTGATTATCTGTCTAGATGATCAATATAGACCCATTATTGAAAATGGTCTGTTGAAATCTCCTACTGTTAATGAAGAACTGTCTATTTCTCCCTTCAAATCTGTCAATATATGCTTTATATAGTTGGGGGCTCTGCTGTTAGATGAATATATATTTGTAATTGTTATGTCTTCTTGTTGAATTGACCCTGATTTTAAAATATATACCTGGCTCCATCCCAGAATCTCTAGTTCAGCATATTTGGGGAGAGACACAGACATCAACATTTTCATAAAGAACCAGAGGTAATGCAGATGCCCACCAAACAAAGAGCCTCAACTCCTACCAAGGCCCTCCCCACCATCCTAAGATAAACTTTGAAAACTTCTGATGACTTTGTGTATATTTTCCTCCCATCTTGTGTCTATAATATTACTTTTTTTTGCCAAACTGTATCACCCTCCTCTTTGCTTAACCCCTTCTCGCTTGTCAAACCTCCCTTGTAAAGCTCTTCCTATAAAATCTTCCCTGATCCCCCTCTAAGCTGTTCTACCTGAATATTCTGTGTTTTCTTTATCACAGTCCTTTAACACAGTGTCACACTACTAGACTTTTTGGTGCTTGAAGGCAGAGTTAAAGGTCTTTTGTCTCTGTAGCTCTAACATATAACACAGAACTCTTGCACAGCTGGGTCTCTGTAAATATTTGCTAATTGAATGTAATCAACATTATGTAATAAAGAATTACTTTCAGTCGTGGGTAAGGGTACTTAAATTTTTTTTTAAAGTTTACTGTCTATAGACTTACTATTTTAAACTATGTTCTATAACAAATAAATCCATTAAAATGACATTTTTTACACTAGATAAAATGGTAGGATTGTTGGATTGTACACACTCTCTGCCTCTAAAACAAAGTCTCAATTGTCCTCAGATGAGGTGGGGCCACATTAATATTAGGTATGATGTTAATATCATGAAGGATATTTCTAGACTCACAGGAGACTCCTGATGTATGGGTTCAGACTCTAGATTGCTCTGGCCTTCAGTGTGCTCATTAAGGTTGGCTGTTTCACTGCTGCTAGTGCTGAGGCTACAATAATCTGTAACGCCATTTACAAGAATACTCTGTGGGCTACTGCACCAATTTAATTGATTGTTATGGTTTTCCAGCTCTTTCATTTCCATTAATTTCACTTGCATCTGTCAACACAAAGCAGAAATACAACACAAAATTTACTAGAAAAACATACAATGTAAAAACTGCTATATCCCTAAACTTCATTTAAGACAAACTTGCTTCCTTTAAGGAGAAACCCCTGGGAACATAGAGTAAAGATTTCAGTAATCACTCTCATTAAGTTCCCCTTCTGACTTCCTGTATACATGGATTTTCTTTGTTTTTGTTTTTTTTTGGAGGTACTGAGGATTGAACCCAACTTTGTACATGTGAAGCAGGCACTCAACCACTGAGCTAAAGCCATTCCCCCCATGGATTTACTTTTGTACATCTTTTGAAAGCCCCAAGAATTTTGATTCAAATATCTGCAAGCTGGCAGTCCATTAGAAAAGGAAGGTCCAGGGTATTGGTATTGGGAGAAAGATAGCAAATTGGAAGAGCAAGGGAAGAAGATTTTGTGATGATGCTTTAGGAGAGAAAAAGGAAGTTGATGGAGCACACACAAGGCTTTACTACCATTCATACTCCTAACTGGGAAAGAAGGGAGTAAAGACAAGGTAAAATGAGTTACTGTCCTGTGTAGTGGCATTATTTATTAATGGACTAGAGCCCTAGGAAGTAATATCTAAATCTAAGCTCTGCCAAGCAGGTTAAATAAAGGGAACTGAAAAGTTTTTTTTAACTCAAACATGCAAGTGACTTTATGTTCCTGGGACAACAGTGGGACACAGAAGGCAGAATTCAATAAATTCTAAGATATATATAAAAAAAATGTTGGAGACTGGAGGGAGGAAAGAAATGCTTTTTAATATCCTTATCTATAGTAAAGAAAACAAATTTACAAATATCTCCAAGAAATTGAGAAGGTGGCAGATTAAAAAACAACAACAAAAAAAAAACTTCTAGTGACAAAGGAATAAGACACGGAATTTTACCAGACAGGATCCATTTTTTGTAAAATTTTAAAAAATATACTGGGATTCATTTATTTACATGCTGTGTTTCTTTGTTTTTTTTTCAGCCAACCTGAAAATTACCTATTGACCTTTCCTAAGTCCTCCAATCTTATTTTCTCCATACAGTTTTAGGTTGATGAAGTTGGAATCTGAAATTTACCACAAGTCTTTTCAGGGTATATCGTGGGGAAAGAACACTATATTGGATTAGGAGACAGGTTTAAATCTAGTTCTGTCACTTCCTAGCTAGCTATTCTTAATCAAAGTAACCTCTTCAAGGCTCCATTTCTTTTCTTTTCTTTTCTTTTCTTTTTTAAGATATATTTATTTATTTTTATCCATTTTTACCCTTCCCCCGCCCCTGCCAGGTTTTTGCTGTTTTTGTGTCCATTTGCTGGGCAATTCTCTGTATCTGTTTCCTGCCCTGTCTTCTCATCTTTCTCCTCCTGCCTTCACCGGGATTCGATCCTGGGAGCTCCGATGTGAGAGAGAGGCGTCCTACCACCTGCACCACCTTAGTTCCTGGTTTTTTGGTGCGTCTCGTCTTGGCTCTCCCTTGTGTCACTCTCCTGTTACGTCATCATCTTGCTGCATGGCTTGGCAGGGCCTGACAAGTGCACCCACGCATGGGGCCTGGGGAGCTTGCCTGCTCGCGGGGCCTGGCGGCCCATGTGCCTTCTATATTTTTCTTTATTTTTACCAGGAGGTCCCGGGGATCAAACCCAGGTCCCTCCATGTGGGAGACGGACGCCCAACCATCCAAGCCACATATGCCCCCCCACTCCCAAGGCTCCATTTCTTTTTTTTTTTTTTTTTTTAAAGATTTTATTTATTTATTCATTTATCCCCCCCTTGCTGCTTGTGCTCGCCGGGTCAGCCAACCACGCCATGAGGGCGGGCCTGCCCCCACCAGGAGGCCCCGGGAACCGAACCCGGGGCCTCCCATATGGCAAACAGGAGCCCCACTGATTGAGCCACAGCCGCCTCCCTAGGCTCCATTTCTTAATCCACAAGGGGTGTTAGAACTATTTGCACAGAGAATTGTTATGAAAATCAAAAGAGATAATATATTTGAAAAAAAAAAATAAAACTCTTTAAAATGTAAAGGTCACACAAGGAAGGTGGTGGGGGGGTGGGGGCACAGAAAATAACCATGTAAGGGGAAGGACTTCATTATATATATAATTAACTATGAACACTGGACTGGGTTTTAGGAGACCTGAATTCTAGACTATGGTTCTTTTAAAGGATATGTATGAGCAAGTTACTTAATCTTCCTTAGTTTCAGTTTGTTCAGATTAAAAATGACAGTAATGGATACATGATCTCTATGCTTCTATCTAACCATCTCACCTAACATTCTCTAAAACATTATTCTCCATTTAGGGAAGTCTAGAAATTAAAAGAGCAAAGGATCTACACAAAGATACAGCACAACACTGCACATCTGTCTCTATAAGAAACAACTTTCGGGAAGCGGCTGTGGCTCAATCAGTAGGGCTCCCGTTTACCATATGGGAGGCCCTGGGTTCGGTTCCCGGGGCCTCCTGGTGAAGGCAAGCCTGCCCGCACGGCGTGGTTAGCTGACCCAGCGAGCACAAGCAGCAAGGGGGGGATAAATGAATAAATAAATAAATCTTAAAAAAAAAAAAAAAAAGAAACAACTTTCTAATTAAGAAAATGAAGGTTTCCAAAAATGCAGGCTTGATTTTAAAATTAGAATCATAAAAGGGATGACACTGTATTTATTTATAAAAGTAAGCAATAATTTTTGAGCATTTATGTTTCAAATACTATGCTAAAATGCTTCATGTGTTTTGCCTCATTTAATCCTCATAGCAGCCCTAAGAAGTAGGGATATTACCAGTTCTCCAATTTTAAAGATGAGGAATCTGAGACTAAGATGATTCAGCTCATAAGTAGCAGAACTTGCATGTAAATCCAGATCATCTAACTACAAAGCCCACAACTAATCCAATGATAATCATCAGTTGTGCAAGATGTATAATAGTTTTAACTTATGACAGATGATAAGAAGTCTGTTTGAATAAAACTACTGGAAAATAAATCATAAACTAAGCAATGGGAGAAGGAGCAGAAGTTGAGTATTACTAACTAAAAGGATTATGAGGGCCCATTTAAACTTATATTTTGCTTCCACAAAGACTTACTGTACTGATTTCCTGCTGTGAATCTTGCAGATGCTGCTGAAGAGGTCCCAGCTGAGCCTTTCCTGACTCCACACTCTCCTCTAATTCTGCTGTTTCTTGCTGTAGGCGGCTCAGCTCTTCCCTGGCTTGGGCCAGTTCTTCTTCATAGGTAGAGATCTGTGATTCTTGACTACTTAATTCAGCTTTTAGAGAAGAGATCTATATTATGAAGATGAATGGGAAGAATAGGGGATTGAAAGAAGAGATGTTATTAAAATGCAATACTTTTATTTGTTTACTATTTTGGTGATTTATGATGCTTGTTTTTGGTAGAGAAGGGCAAGTGGGAGAGGGGTAGAGAGGAGTTGAAGGCAGAAGTACGATACTTCCAATTAAAACTTAGAGAAATAGTACATTAAGTACCCCCTATTTCCTCTAAAATAGGCTTATAATTTCAGGATGAACCTTGTTCCACTTCTCTCATGTGCCCACCTGCTGACTAGATTGCCACCTAACAATAACCAAAAAAATATATATAGGTTTTCCTCTTAAGCCAGGAAAAGCAAGTAAAGTATAAATGCAAGCAGTAGAGAACAGCCAGTCTTTGTACCAGCTGGGCCTCCTCAGCACATTTCTTTCTGACTTCTTTGAGTTGCTCCTCCAGCTGGGCTTTCTGCTCATCCAGTCCATCAAGGAGTTCCTGTACTTCCTGTTTCTGGGCCTGTAACTTTTGCAGATTAGTATTCTCCTTTTGAACTTCATCTTGAAGATCCTAAAATACAATAAAATTAACATATTTCTCATCTTTGTGGGGCAGGAGGAGAGGTTTAAGTTAAAAAAAAAAAAAAAAAGGTCTATCAAGGGAAAATAGTCTTGTCACATTAAGTATACTGAGTTGATGGATTAGAGAACTTATAGCTTTATTTATTTATTTATTTTTTTTTTTTTTTAAGATTTTATTTATTTATTCATTTATTCCCCCCTTGCTGCTTGTGCTCGCTGGGTCAGCTAACCACGCCGCGCGGGCAGGCTTGCCTTCACCAGGAGGCCCTGGGAATCAAACCCGGGGCCTCCCATATGGTAAACGGGAGCCCTACTGATTGAGCCACAGCGCTTCCCGAGAACTTATAGCTTTAAATACAATCTTTACTTGAGAACCTCTTCTCTAAACTCCAGATTTAGATATCCAATTTTCTTACTCAAACCTGTCTTTGGATGTCTGATGGGTTTCTCTAACTTAATGCCCAAAACAGTACTCCTGGTATTTTCCCTCAAATCTGCTTTACCCTCAAAGTTCACCCCCTCCATTTATCTGGCCAAAAAAATACAGTGTCTTCTTTGACTCCTTTCTTTCTTACATCTCATCTCCAATCTGTCAGCAAATCCTGTTGCCTCTTTGTTCAAAATATACAGGCATATCTCATTTTATTGCTCTTTGCTTTATTGTACTTCGCAGATATTGTTTTTACAAATTGAAAGTTTGTGGCAACCCTGCGAGTATACGTCTATTGACACCATATTTCCAACAATGTGCTCACTTTGTGTCTCTGTGTCACATTTTAATTAAGGTATGTACATTGTTCTTTAGACATAATGCTATTGCACACTTAGACTTTTATATGCACTGGGAAACATAACTTTTATATGCACTGGGAAACCAAAAAATTTGTGAGACTTGCTTTATTGTGATATTCACTTTGTTGCAGTATCTGGAACCAAATCTACGATATCTCTGAGGTATGTCTGTTTTCAGAAATGACTTCTCACCACCACTATTGCTTCAGCACTGGTCAAAGTCATTCTTACCTCTCTCCTGGATGGCTGCCTCCTAACTGGTTTTCCTGCTTCCACCTATGCTACCTTTCACTTTATTTTCAGCACAGCCATCACTGTTATAAACCTGTATCAGATCATATCACTCCTCTACTCAAAACCCTGCATTGACTCTCCATCTCACTCACTGTGAAAGCCAAAGTCTTTACAATGGCCTCTAAGGCCCTATATGATCCCATTTCTCAGCTTCATTTCCTACTGCGCTCTCCCTTGCTCACTCTATTTCAGCCATGTGAATCTCACTGCTGCTCCTCAAACATTCAACATGTGCTCCCACTTAGGATCTTTTACTGATCATTACCTCTTCCTGAAAGTTCTTCCCTTAAGTATCCATCCCTCACTTCCTTCAAGTCTTTGCTTAACTGTTACCTTTTCAGTAAGGTCTTCCTAACCATCTCTTAAACCTCCCCACCCCAATCAGATTCCCCTTCAAACATAGGATATAATTTTATTTATTTATTTTGTATGTAAATAACTCACATACCATACAATTCATCCATTAGAAAAGTACAGTGCAATGTTTTTTTAAATTTTTTATTTAATATTTTTATAAAATATAAAAGTATTTTTATAGAGAGATTGAGAGGTGAAGTTTCTTGTTTGTCTTTTTGTTTATTATTATTATTGAAATAATGAAAATGCTTTAAAATAATGATTGAAGTGATAAATGAACAACTATGTGATTATATCAAATACCATTGACTGTACACTTTTAATGAATTGAAACTACAGAGTATAACCTACAACCAGCAAATGCCAGGAACAGAGTAAGAAAAAGACAAAGAAATGAGGCCTAAACATACAAACCCTTCATTGGGATCTGTTGACAACAGCGAGAACCAGGGCTGGATCACATAACAGAGGTTCCAGGACAGAGGAAAGGAAGTGGGTGAGGTCAGGGAAGGGTCTACACTGGTATGTGGGTTTAGCATCAGGTAAATAGCTCTTGGTATTTACATACAAAATCAGTTGGCTCTATTTCTTAGAAATATACATGGAAATTAAGGAAGATTTGATCACTACTATATCAATCTGTCACTTTGCAACACTGACATTAACAGAAGTAGGGACAACTCACTCAGATTCAAATTTCAGTAGCAGGAAACAATTACCAAAACATCATTGATGGCTCTCAACACAAAACCTCTATCCCACCCAGTCTTTCCTCCCTGTCCCACCTGTAATAAACCACCCCTACCAATTCCCATACGGCTGGCTACACTGCTGCAGTCTCCCATATCCACCACAAGGGTGTCACACACCCCTCCATAAAGCTAGCAACACAGGCTTAAAACAGCTGGCTGAGAGAAGGAGTGAAACATGTCAAACACTCTGTGCTGCAAATATATCCCCACTTTCCTTTAATACCACAAACTTCAAGGATCTGGTCTTTCAATAGGAGCAATAAATAGCTTTTAAGGAAAAAAAAAATCCTTAAGAGGGGGGATAGAGAGGGGGTGAGGGAAACGATCTGATTACTCCAAACCAGTCATCTTCTTAAGGTAAAGTAGTTCATAGATTCAGTCTATCAAACAGAGGTGAGGGTGGGTGGGAGGAGAAGCTTGTGAGAGGAAGGAGTCCCTCCAGGCAGTGGTGCCCAGTGGGGTTGGAGGAGCTGATGGGGTGGTCTGGCCGCCAGTCCTGCACAGAAAAATCTGCCAAATGGGGTGTTTGGGTTTAAAAATTCTTGGTAGGAGTGACTCTTGCAACCTGTGCAAGCGCGACGGCACTCTCATCTTGAGCGTGTACTTTTGCTCTACATTAAATTCTCCTCCTATCATATTATTTGACTAATCCTAGAATTCTTTCTCGTGACTGTGTCAAGAACCCTCCTATCCTAGCTTGAGGTCTTTCTCCAAGACCTCCTGGGGCCTCTCAGACATCAGATTTTGGCAACAGATGAAGGGGCAAGAAAATATCAGCCTGTCGGCCTTTTCTAACTGCCCCTGGCCTTTCCTTACCTACTCCTTCATGCTCTGTCCTTTCAGCCACAGAACCATGGCTCCCCTCCCCAGAGGTGGTGGAGGATTTGTTCCTCATACTATGCAGATTCAAGGGCCATGTGGGTAATAGCTGACGCCATCCATAGGAGTCTGACTAGGAAATTACCTGAGTCAAGGAGTTTACCGGCTGCTTTTCCTGTCCCACTGCCATGCAAGAACCTTTTTTTGCTGCCTTTTCTTTGACCTTACTTTTGTGACCTTACTTTTCTCACAACTTAGATACGTCCTTTGACGTTCTTTGGTTCTAAGACAGCAAGCTTCTTCCTCCACAGAGCAGGCCCTCACTGCCCAATCTTCTGTTCATGGGGATTCTGTTGTTTCTGTGGCAATCTGCAGTCCAACTACAAACAGGTGAGCCCATGGATCTCTCATTTAACCACCCTTATGATCTCTTAACTCTAGTTGGCTGCTTTTTCCCCCACTGCGTGCTTCTTTTGTCACCATGATCCCTGACCTCATCAGGTGTGAGGTGGTGTGGTGTTGGTTATGAGATGTGACCTAACTCCTTCCAAAGCACATTCTCTCCAAACCCTTGTGTACCACCTTCAGATACCCTCAAAGCACGCTCCAGGACACGTCCTCTTCTTCACATTAGAAACCCTTCTGACCCGTATCTACCTCAATCAGAGGTGACTGGACAGCCATTTTAGTGCCCACCAGTTCCATCTCAGACTTTTCTGTCCTCTGAAACTTCAGAAACACTCAAGCAGTAGTTGGGCCCCAGGGATGCTAGGTCTCAAACTGGAACCAAGAAGTCAAAGGGAAGCCTCATAGGGACCCTGCACTCATTCAGGAACACTCCATAAGGACCTGCTATATTTCTCCTTTCTCATCTACCTTTTTCATAGGTCAATACAGGCTAAGCAGAAGACCAGGACTTCTCCCTCTATACCCACAGACTACCTCCTTGGGAGCCTCTTGAAACATTGAAGCAGTTTCCAGCTGGGCGGTCTGAAGTGGAAAAAACTAATATTTTTCTATAATATTGCATCGCCACAATATAAATTGGAGGATGTAGAAAACTCGAAAATGGAACGCTTAATTACAATACCATATTCCAATTAGACCCTTTCTGTAAGCAACAGGAAAAATATACTGAGATGTCTTATGTTCAGGCTTTCATGGCATTATATCAGAACACTGACCTCCAAGGGACTTGCCATTATGTTATGCTCATACCTCCCTAGAAAAGCCAAGCAGGATAAAAAGGTCATATAGAAATCTGAATATAGAAACTACTGGAAACAAACAAAGGTTTTCCTAGTCTCTGTGACCTACCCTGCTTGTCTGGGACGTTCTCTTTAAGAAAGCTATGGGAGCAGGGCTAGGTGCAATAAGATGAAGAAATGTAAGTTCAGCTTAGAATTCTCTCTACTAGGCCTGAAAATTAAGAATGATAGGGACAGAGGAAATGTTACCAAATAAACCTTGGTTTGCATAGCCCACCCTGTAATTACCCAATTTATATTTTTTTTTTTTTTTTTTTTTTTTACAATTTAGATGATACAGTTTAATAATTTTGATGATATTTACCATGTCCTGTGTCCATTACTGAAAGGTAATGAAAAACCTTCCCCATGACCACCAAACACCCCATTAGATCTTGACTGTTCCCTTCTCCCCGGCCCCCCAGGGCCCATGATACCCCCCTCTCCTAACCCATGGAATGTCAAGATTCACAGTTACATGCCCTGGGGATTTGAACCAGTACTTCCTAATCCACCCACCCCCCAGTGCTGTACCACCAAACCCAGGAACACCACCACTCATCTGCCCCATCCCCCAACATGCAACCACATTCTATCCCTTTACCATAGATTATGTCCATATGGGAGATGGCTCAAAGCCTGCTCTTCTCTTACTCTCCTTTGTTAACCTATCTTTCAGACAATGGTTCTCAGAGACTGCTCACTTTCCTCAGTTCAGATCAGTGAGGTCATATACTGTTCATCCTTCAGTGCCTGGCTTGCTTCACTCAACATAAGGTCTTCAAGATTCATCCACGATAAGCAAAATGTGGCACATACATACAATGGAATATTACTCAGCGGTAAGAAGGAACAAAGTGCTAACACATGGAATAACGTGGATGAATCTTGAAGACCTTATGTTGAGTGAAGCAATTTATACCTTTTTAACAGCTTTGGGATGAGAGTAATAACCCAACTGCCAAATTGTAAGTAAAAATCTACCAGTTGATATTGGTAACAAAAAGTAACTTTATAGCAGGAAAACCTGTTGGATGCCACCTCAATTTGTTATGATCTATGCTAACTAAGATTTATTTACCAAATGGTATACTGATGCGAAACTAAAATTTGACTTTCTCTCTCTGTTAAAGTAACACAGTTTTCTTAAATGGTTGGTCTGTTTTGAGCGGAAGGATATAAAAGTCCTTTTGAAATAATCAATATATAGATTATAAAAACAAAGAATCTGTGCTTTATCAGAATGGCTTCATCATATCCTTAATGGTTTTAAAAAAAAAAAGTACAGAGCCACTGCTATTTTGGAAGTTAAGTCTTTTCCAAACTATTTTACTAACTTATCTGTCATTGTGATAGAGGCCTGTTTAAATATAATGTTCAGACCTGACAACCTTTGATAGTCTAATAAAACCCTTAAGGATATCTAATAAAATTGTTACAAAAGAATTTGTTATTTTACCTTGTAAAAAGTGAGGTGCTTAAATGAATACATTTATGAAAGTTATTATCAACATATTTATATTTTAATTCACAATGGAAAATATATTCCAAAACTGAAAAATACAGAACTTGTGTAAACTGTGGAAAAGTTTAAATAGAATGTTATTTTAACAATGTTTTAAATTTTAGTCACATTTTATTCTTTTTTTTTTTTTTTAAAGATTTATTTATTTATTTATCCCCCCGCCCTTTATTGTTTTGTGCTTGCTGTCTGCTCTCTGTGTCCATTTGCTGTGTGCTGTGCCCGCTTGTCTTCTCTTCAGAAGGCACTAGGAACCAATCCTGGGACCTCCAATGTGGGAGAGAGGCACTCAGTCACTTGAGCCACCTCAGCTCCCTGGTTTGTTGTATCTCTCATTGTCTCTCCTCTTTGTCTCTTGTTGCACCAGCTTGCTGCACGGGCCAGCTCGCCTTCACCAGGAAGCCTTGGGAAACTAACCCAGGACCTCCCATATGGTAGACGGGAACCCAATTACCTGAGCCATATCCGCTTCCCCACATTTTATTCTGATTAGAATTTTTATTAAGGTGTTAAACTTCTGTTTTGTTTTGTTTTTTAATTGGTTTGTCATAAAATACTTTGCATAATCACAGTATTTATTTCCTAAGACTATTGTAAATTGTAGACTTATGTTTACTAAGGAAACTATTACTTATAAAATGATAATAGGAAGACAATCTTGATTCCACTGAGAATCTAAGGTCCTCAAAAAATGTACTAGAAAACTGCTTTAGTTTCTTTGTAATAAACAGTATCTTTCTAAAAGAGAAACATGAAGGAGAAAATAAATGTATAATTTACTTACATATTTAGGGATTATATAAAATTCTTAAAGACTTTTAAAGTTCTCACTGTCTATTCAATTGTAATACTGATCTGCATGATGACATTGTTGGTTATAGTTTTAGTTATTCTTAGAAAAATATGATGTTATGAAAACAACCAAAATCTCTAATCAGTTACACCGTTTTGCTCTGATGCTTCTCTAAAAAGGCATGCAGTCAGCTCATCTTCAACAAAAAAAGACTTTAAGGAGATGTAAGGCAAGTCTATGTTTTACCTGTTGATTAACATAATCTTGGTAAAAAGTAAAAGTAAAATGAAACAAAACTTCTACCATAAGTTGTAGTTAATGATCTCTAGAAACAGCTTTAAGGTTATTAGGGCCTAGATTTTTAAGTTCTTGCAGCTACATTTATTCCTGGGCTCTGATCTCTGATTGTTATTTCTAAATCCTGAGATGCTTTACTCTTTGTGTGTAAACTGATAGCTCCCTAGAATTTTTTTAAGTACCTGTATGGCAACCCAGAACCCAGAGTTACAGTTAGCCAGCTCTAAAAGTTATGAAGCAGCAACCCTATGGCTACACAAAAAGAGTGGCCACAGAGGAGCTGCCAAGGGCTGGTGCCTGGCTAAAGCACTAGGCATCCCTTGTTAATGGCTCCAACTGAGTTCAGTGCCATATAGCAGTGGGCATGTACACAAAACCAACATACCCAAAAGGGACTGGCAAACAGATTCATAAATTTAGACCAGATCCTAACTCCCACACATGGTGTCTCTCCATTTGCGTTATTAGCACAGTCAGTTAGTAAAGCCTCTAAATCAATAAAGGTATCTGCTTCATCAGCTGGCCATGTGTCCAAAGTGGATAGAAGCACACTGCTGCTGAAGACTCCTGTGGCTTTGCCAGTCGGTAATGGCTCAGTCTCCTTAGTCCTACAGTGGACACTGCCTCCAGACTGCTTTGTTTCATTAGTACCAGGCCGGTGGAACACTGGAGCCAACCTTCCTGTTTTCACGAGGGTTGATGGCACTAGAGTATGTCAAATTGCTTGAAAGACATACCAAAAGGGGCAATACTTGCCAGAGTGAGGTGAGTAGCATCTAAAGAAACACAATCGGTTTTACAGCCTGTTCCTATGGAGGGTGTGTGTGGCATTATAACCCTGGATCTTGCCTACTCTAAGCAAATGTCCTAGAGCCTATGGGAGAAAGTTCCACTGTTATTTTACCCCCTGGAGAAAACCTCCCCCACTGGGCATTTACTAAACATTTGTGTTTGTGCTCTTAGGCTTCTTTTCCAGATTCAGACCACTTCTCCTAACTTCTTGACTGGGCTACCACTGTAGCAAGAACCCACAATCAACCAATCGGACTGTTGATATGCCGTACCAAGCCTCACCTCACTGATAATGTCCCTATTAGTAATATTGTAACAAACACATCCATGTGGGTGGAAGTTACCAAGCATGCGTCCTTTCACATAGCCCTAAGAGTTAAAAACAATTCAGCCCCTGGTGTACCCCATTTCTTTCTGGGTATATCTCCTTCTCTCAATATTTCCTCTAAAGGGGGAACTGCTGAATCTTGTTTGCTATCATTGCTACTGGCGATACAGAAACAGCCAGCCAAATTACCAACAAACTAGGCTTGATTCCTTGTTCATCTGGAAGGTTGTAACATCCATTCTCCCCTTCCTCACTTGGTTCCTTCCCTTCCTTGGGCCATTAGTTCTGGTCATTCTACTCTTAACCTTCAGGCCCTGCTTATTCAATCTACAAGTAAATTGGCATCTTCCAGACTTAAACAGCTCCAATTTAAGATGATGGTCGTGCAAGGATTTTCTCCAGTCCCAACCAAGAACCTCCCAGCCGATTTTCCCTTGGGAATCTTTAGATTTAGTAGCCAGAGAATTCCACTCCCATGATAGGCAGGGACAATGTCCCAATAACAGCATGAAGTAGTTACAGAAGAAAGATCATCCTCCTTCATCACCCCTTAAGAATAAGGGATGGAATTCTTAAGGGGAATTCTAAGGGGAGACTGAGGTAGGAGAATGGAGATAATTCAGCAATGGAGGAGGAACAACAGAAACCACCATCACATAATACCTAACTGCAGTGGAAAACCATGCGCCCAAGGCCTAAGGGCCCAAGGTCTAATGCTGGAAGACACCAGATGACAAAAGACCCACCCATCACCTGACCACCACATGCTTCACCAACCCCTCCCCTGGACAGTTCCTACTCTGAGGAATACACAGCCAGTAAAAAGTTGAAGTTTTCAATCCCCCTTTTGCATACAGACCAGTGAGAACACTAGGACTTACAAGTACTAATTTACATGGAAGGGGAAGAAGAGGGAAGCCCAGCCTTAACGGTATCCTCAGCCCTAGCAGGTATGACTCATGCAATTCGGACAAGCATGCCCGCACTCCCATCTTGTGTACTTACTCCCTACATTAAATTCTCCTGCTACTTAAAAAAAAAAAAAAAAAAAAAATGGTGGGGGTGGAGTGTGGAAGTGGGAAAGGAGAATGAGAGCTGTTGCCCAAGAGCTTCTACAACATAAAAAAAGCATTTTTTTTTTTTTTAAAGAAAAAAAAATAGAGTCTCTTAAATGGTTCTGAGGGGTCAAACGAACTGAAAGGATGAGACGACAGTTTTTATTGCTGGTCTGCCCTGCTTGGCTTAGCTGGCCTCTAATTAAAGTTTCTTCCTGCTTTGGGGCTCTTCAGGCTCCAACTCTGAGCTGGAGTCCTAGCTCTCATCAAAGGCAGAGACAGTGCTGCCCTTGGCGCTGGTGTAGATGCTGTTGTCTGAGGAGGGATAGTCAGCCTATGGATGGGCACTCGACCTCGCCTTCTCCAGTGCACAGACTTGCTGCTCCAGAATAGCATTCTGCCACTTGAGGTCATCAATATCTTGCTGGTGTGTGTGATCTTTTCCTTTGCATATACTGGATATACTCTGTGGCTTTGTCTAGGATTTGGGCCTGGGTTGTCATCTCTCTTTGGAGTGATGGGACTGAGTCCTGCAAACTGTGCAAGCTGCTTTGATGTGGTCCCTACATTTTCGTTCCAGTGTATTATAACGAGCTAGTCTGTTAGTATTGCTCTCCAAATTGATACAATTGCTATCACTCATTTCCTCAGGCCCTGGGAGCGGCCACTGCAGCTGTGGCAGGGAAGGGAGAGGGGTGGAGGCTGCATGCCTCAATTTTTAACCTTGCCTATATTGTTAGTTGATTTCCTCCTTTCTTATACTCAAATATGAAAATATAGATTTAGATAAACTTCTCGCATGGCCTCTCAATAAATACTTGCTGAAGGAATAAAATGGTTTCAATTTCGATGCTTCCCAGCCCAGAAACTTAAGGTTCATCTTTGATTTTCTCTCTCTTGTTCACACATCTAATATGTCTCCAAGTCCTATTGATTCTACCTTAAAAATCTCTCTCTCTCTTTTCTTTTTTTTTTTTTTTTGGTACCGGGGCCAGAGATTGAACTCTGAGCCTCATATGTGGGAAGCCGGCACTCAACCACTGAGCCACACCAGCTGCCCTGAGTTAGTTTTTTCATTTTTTTGCTTGTTTTTTTTTGTTTTGTGTTTAGGAGGCACCAGGGACAGAACCCAGAACCTCACACATGGGAAGCAGGCGCTCAGCTGCTTGAGCCACATCTGTTTCCCTTAAAAATCTCTCTTTAAGCTGTTTACCAAGTTATTCTTGCTTTCACTGTCCTTCTCTCTTTTTTAAAAAACAATTTATTGAAGTATATCGTTCATACATAACATATTGTAAACATTGTGAACTTACAAAACAAACATGCATAACATCATACAGGGGTCCCACACATCACCCCACCACAAATACTTTGCGTTGTTGTGAAACATTTGTTAACAAATTATGAAAAAGCATCGTCAAAGTATTATTACTAACTATAGTCCGTATCTTACTTCCCTATACTAATTAATTAATTAATTAATTAATTTACTTTTATCCATTTTTACCCAACCCCGCGTTTTTGCTGTTTTGTGTCCATTCGCTGGGCAACTCTCTGTGTCTGTTTCCTGCCCTCTCTTCTCATCCTTCTCCTCCTGTCTTCACTGGGATACAATCCTGAGAACCTCCGATGTGGGAGAGAGGCGTCCTACTGCCTGCGCCACCTTAGTTCCTGGTTTTTCGGTGCGTTTCATCTTGGCTCTCCTTTGTGTAACTCTCCTGTTACATCATCATCTTGCTGCATGGCTCGCAGGGCCTGGGGTCTCACTTGTGTGCAAAGCCTAGCGGCACACCCATGTACAGGGCCTGGGGGTCTCACTCGCTTACAGGGCCTGATGGCGTACCTGTGTATGGGGCCTGGCAGCCCACACGCCTTCTATATTTTTCTTTTTTCAATTTTTACCAGGAGGTCCTAGGGATCAAACCCAGGTCCCTCCCACATGGGAGATGGATGCCCAACCATTTGAGCCACATCTGTCCCCCTGCTGTATCTCTTAAGGTTGACCAAAGATACCAGAGTTACAGTCACTTCCCATACAGGATGGTCATATAATAAATCAGGCTTAGTTTATCACCAGCATTCTAAAAACCATACTTTGGGAGAAAAACTAGGTGTGGGGACACATGCATGGTTTCTACTATAGCGAATATTTAGCCTACTCTGATTATCACAAAATCAGGACAGCGAGAATATTCGCAACTGTCCTTCTCTTGACTTGTAACTGGTCTCTCTGCCTTTATTTTTTCCTATTCCAAATGTTCAACTTGACTAAAGGAGTTATTTTTAATAACTCCATTGTTTTAAAAGTAGGTGATGATTCTTATCTGTAGGATTAAAGTAAAACTTGATGCAAGACACAATAAGCCTTCAAATCTGTGCCCCAAGTTATCCTTCCTCTTCTTCTAACACCTTCTTTTCCTCATATGAACTTGTATCTTGGCGTCAGAAGAACGTCTTCTTTCCTCAATAAACAATATAATACTCACTGTCCTTGTACCTTTCCCTAAGAGGTTCCCTTTGTCTTGAAAGCCTTTCTACACCATTACTCTCTGGAAATCTACTATTCATTCTTCAAGGCCCAGCTAAATTTAAACTCCTCTGACCCACAATGGCCTTGCTGATTAATCTGTGCACTTGTAAAAGTTTGTACCTACCTCTATTATTACACTTACTATACTATATAGTTACTTCTAAATTATAAACTGCTAAAGGAGAGAGCCCTATCCTTCATCCTTCTTTGAGGTTCCAAAATACAGTACAATACCTATCACATTCCAGAGGATTATTTAAGCAATGATTCTAACTATCACAAGGAATCTAGTATGTGGGAAAAACTACTGAGGCTGACAGAAAGAAGCGACTTTATGTTCTTTTATCATAATGCATTTAAAACCACAGCTAAACATTAGTACTTTTCAACATTTTATCACAGTGAATTATAATAAAAATTTTTTAAAATAAAATAATACCTACATTCTCATACGGATTCAAGATTTTTATAATCTATAGACCAAGGTTAATCTGACATTTATTTATTTATTTATTTTTTTTTTTTATTTTTTTATTTTTTTAAAGATTTTATTTATTTATTCATTTATCCCCCCCTTGCTGCTTGTGCTCGCTGGGTCAGCCAACCACGCCGTGCAGACGGGCCTGCCCTCACCAGGAGGCCCCGGGAACCGAACCCGGGGCCTCCCATATGGTAAACGGGAGCCCTACTGACCGAGCCACAGCCGCTTCCCAATCTGACATTTAAAACTTCCATTTTATATGGAAATAATCTTTACTGCTCTACCATGTTTACATACATACATATACCTTACGTGTTATTCTTATTCTTCAGGAAGGAAGAATAACAGCTTCATTTTAACAGAGTAGCTTGAAAAACTACAGTGGTCTGAAAAATTCTTATTATTCCATCATAAAATATGGAGATCCAAATTTCTGAAGCCATACTAAGGGGTAAAAAATGAAATAAATTTTAGAAGAAACCCATCAGCAAATCTAAAATAATTTTATTCCTTTGGGAATATAAACCATTGTGAATCCTTCATTTAAAAAATTATATAGGGGGCGGATGTGGCTCAAATGGTTGGGCGTCCGTCTGCCATATGGAGGGACTTGGGTTCGATCCCCAGGACCTCCCGGTAAAAAAAAAATATATATATATATTATATATATATATATATATATATATATATTATATATATATATAATTTACATATTACAAAAAGAAGTTTTTAAAAATCTGGGGGAAAATTTTTTTTTCTCTTTTCCTTTTATTAGAAAAGTTGAAGGGTAGTAATAGGAATCACATCTGTTATCTTTCTCTATCCTCAAATATCCTTGTTCTACTTGCCACCCTCCCAACAGACCCTAAGGAAAAAGCTTGGACTTTACATATCTAATAAAATGTAGTCTTTAAAATCAGAAGGAGGGGACAGATGTGGCTCAAACGGTTGAGTGTCCATCTTCCATATGGAGGGACCTGGGTTTGATCCCCAGGTCCTCCCAGTAAAAAAAAAAAAAAAATCAGTAGTAACTCCCCACCCCCATGACTCTCTCATCTGTTTGCTCGTTGTCTGCTGTTGCTATTAGGGGTTTTTGTTGTTGTTTGTTGTCTGCTCACTGTTTTTTGCTTGTTGTCTTTTTTTCTTTAGGAGGTACTGGGAACCTAACCTGGGACCTCCCATGTGGGAGGCAGGCATTCAACTGCTTGAGCCACATCCACTCCCCAGATGTAATTTTGATGTCTCTGTTTTTATTGTGAATCCTTTTACATAAAATTTACCTTAAAATCTTGTCACATAATATAAGAAAATGTCTAGGACATAATGCTAATTTTAAAAGGCTGAATATAAGGGACTATATAGTATGATCACAAATAAATATAAAACCATTTGTACATACTGATAGAAAATACAGCAAAATGTTAACAATGGTTCTTTCTGGAATGTAAAACAAGAGGTTTTTTTCCCTTCTTTTTATACTTGTCTGCATTTTACAAATTTGCAACAAACCAATATTACTTTTATAAACAGAAAAGGTCAGGTTTGCCATTTTTTCAAGTATCATATATCTCATACCAATATAAAAATATTCTGATGTGTTTGAATTTTTATGTAAGAAATATTAATAATAGATTAATGCTGGTTTCATTTAATAAACTGAATATTTTTACAAAATAGTATTCCTTGGTGAACCACCTTTAACACAACCTCAAAAAATGAGTTTATGCAAGAGGAAAGGGAATAAACAAAGCAATATAATATTTACTCAGTCCTGTTTCTTGTCTTCCAAAAAGCAGGCATTCACTTAAATTTCCTAGTCTCATTGCCTTTTCTCATTTCTTAGTTGTGGTAAAAAATCCACAATGTAACACAAAATTACAGGCCTCATGGGAAAGACTACTGAGATACCATCTCACATTAGTGAGATACTTTAAGACAGATATATGTCCATATTAAAATTCATTAAAATTAGTATTTTTCTATGTCTATTTTTATCCATGAATAAGATAATCTCTAAAGAAATTCCAACATCAATCCACACACAAGTCTTACTTTTCAGAAAGTAGACAAAGTTATTAAACTGCATAAGATCAAAATGAAGAGATGCAAATAAATATACATGCCAAGAATCAAATTCATTACAAAATTACTTGTAAGGCTACCATCACTGCAATGCAATGTCCACTTCAGTATCAGCATCTGATATTTGGCTTTTTTATTTGTGTACAGATTTGCTTATTTTGAGACTAAATGAAGGCAACAGATGCATATTTTTTACCCTTGGCTAGGGCAGCGGCAGATTCTCCTAGCAAACAGTGCCTTCCACTAAACTAAGATAATTTTCTCCTAATCTTAAGGTGGCCACTTGGGAAAATCCTCTCCTGGGTCAATGTATGACCTCAGCACTGTCAAATGCTGTTTGAGCAAGTGAGAGACTGAAGTTATTTTATTTATTTATTTGTTTGTTTTATCTATCTATCTATCTATCTATCTATCTATCTATCTATCTATCTAT